>CALNXI010001031.1:148695-160261 GCA_942486025.1 Porites evermanni | reverse complement strand
TTATTTTTTTTTAATCAAAGGCGGCGAAACGCTTTCATCTTAATGAATGCTGTCATGTTTTCTGCTAATGGCCCGTGAATGCAGTTCTGCACAAAATGAAACATACCAACAGTTAACAAAATGAAAACTGGGCCTGCGATCTGTACCATCAAATTAAAGATGGCACCAAACTAACGATTTCATTCCATACAAAAGATGCGTGTTATTCGCCATTATTCTAAATTGGATGATTTATGTGGATGAGAAGTAATCAGAACATGGTTAAAATGTACATGATAAAATCATATAAGAATTTTTGAAAAGATTTTGTGGTTGAGCAAAACCTTACTTGTCCAAAGGACAACTTTTGGAGTTATCTTAATTGTCCATGCAAGATTGTAGTCGTCTGGGACGACGGGATGGCTGTGAATATGTATCCCTGTACATGTAGCTGTATGTCTGTGTAGGCCAAAAAAGAAGCTGTAATAATGGGGTGTCTTTATTGTAGGGTATAATCCTTTTACTTGCAAAAGTGGCCAAAGTTATAATACCACAAAATTTGATTTTGTAAAGCGGTGAAAAGCAAATGGTACTATGTGAAAGAATTGCCAGCGAGGTTTCATTTGATTGGTCACACTATAGGTTTTCATCCAAAGACCCAAATGTTAGAACCACCTTGTGCAGCATAATAAGCAGTACCACAGGAAAGTACTGCTCAGTAGTTTTCATTTGAATGGTCACACTTCAGGATTTCACCCACAGGCTCAATAGTTAGAACCACCTTGCACAGCATAATAAGCGGTACCACAGGGAAGTATTGCTCAGTAGCTTTCATTTGAATAGTGACACTATAGGATTTCATCTACACACCCAAAAGTTAGGACTATGTTTTAAGACTCCTTCTTTCTCGGAAATATCTCTTTGTAAACTGTTAGTTACTCTAAATCCTGGACAATTTTTTGGTCTTTTTGCAGCTTTGGGAAAATAAAAACGGACTTGTTAAAATTCTAAACCTCATTGGAAGTCCACGTGTAAGCATGGTAAGAAAAGTACTTTATTGTTAATATTGTACATTGTTGTGAAAGGCGCATTTAGAGTCAGTTCCTCTACTCAAACCAGCTGCCTACTTCAAATTTTATTGAAAATGCTGTCTTTTTTGTAGGAATTATTAACAAAAAAAGGACAGCACCAGTTGTTTAAATGTTGCATGGCGCTCCTATCCACTGGATAAATCACTATCCAGCGGATATGTTTGAGGGAAATAAATTGCATTATCCACTGGATAGAGATTTATCTACTGGATAGCACCATCCACCTTTTGAACAGCAATACCCAGGTATTAAGATGATCAGGGTAGAATGACAGTGTTTTGATCATTGAGCATGTGCACCCAGAAAAAGCACATAAGTAAAGCAACTCCTGTAAATATAGCTGGAATCAGAATCAGGTTAATCTTATTTAAACCAATGCCTCAGTCTTTGAAAATGTAGTTATCTCTGAACAAATAATAATAATGTTATTTTTATCGTTGCTTTTGTTTCTATAGTCCCCGCACTTGGATAAGGCAGTGACCTGCGCAGAAAGTTTTCTGGCCTTTACAAATTTAAGGTACCGGTATTTTTTAAACTTTCAATCAAAGGTTTAGTAGTGAGCAGTGATTTTGTTACCTCTGCATCCTGCTTCCCTGATGTATGAAAATCCTTAAAGATGCAAAATTGTTTTATGGCAAACTGATGCATCCCATAGGACACAAAGGTCGATAGATCAATCCATGTGTTTTTGTAGAAATATCCTGTTTGTGTAATTTCTGTGGCAGTTGTTAGGCTGATTTAGCAACAGGACGGGAATGTCAGTTGACGATGGGAAAGCGCGTGGAAAGGACTAGACACGACTTCCGGTGCCCAATTTGCCGCTCTGCCATTGGTCAAGCCACTTGTTTAATTTGCGCGCGCCGTCGTCAACTGACGTTCCCGTTCTGTTGCTAAATCAGCCTATTATGGTTGTTGTGTAACGATGGGTATTGTTGTTGTGCTTTAAAACTGAAGGATTATATTTTAATTTCAGTATACACTATACTGTAGTAAAGAGTTTTGTAGTCCGTTTTCAGATTTAACTGTCTGGTTACAAAAAAGGCCCAAGAATTTTCATTTTCGGATTCGTTGTTTTTTTTTTTTAGTGGGGCTCATTGATTCTAGACTAGGACTCTCGATTTTTCAAAAAATGAGTTCCCGGGACTGACCATAACTATTAATTTGTAACAAAATTGTGAGATGAAAAACATAGTGTGGATTGAGGAATTTTTTTAGCCAGAAAAGTGATCAGCAGCAAACTTCTCCTTGTAACCTCAATGGTTTGTAAAACAGGTTTGTCAAGAGAATTGACTGCATGATCACACAAGTTGAATTTAGTTGATATTATTTTTATCAAATTCTCCCCATTACTTCTTTAGGAAGTGAATAAGGGCAACAAATGAGAATTTAAATTGTGATCTTTGGGTTTAAAGGGTTAAGGGGTCACCAACCTGTGAACACTGCTGAAACTTAACATTTGGCTTGTATGTGGTACATGACTGTGAAACATTTAGCCTGCATTGTGAATNGTTTTTTTTTTTTAGTGGGGCTCATTGATTCTAGACTAGGACTCTCGATTTTTCAAAAAATGAGTTCCCGGGACTGACCATAACTATTAATTTGTAACAAAATTGTGAGATGAAAAACATAGTGTGGATTGAGGAATTTTTTTAGCCAGAAAAGTGATCAGCAGCAAACTTCTCCTTGTAACCTCAATGGTTTGTAAAACAGGTTTGTCAAGAGAATTGACTGCATGATCACACAAGTTGAATTTAGTTGATATTATTTTTATCAAATTCTCCCCATTACTTCTTTAGGAAGTGAATAAGGGCAACAAATGAGAATTTAAATTGTGATCTTTGGGTTTAAAGGGTTAAGGGGTCACCAACCTGTGAACACTGCTGAAACTTAACATTTGGCTTGTATGTGGTACATGACTGTGAAACATTTAGCCTGCATTGTGAATCTTTTTAGGGATAAAATCAAGCTAAAACCAGGAATAACCAAAAGACAAGGAGATGTTGCCTTACTTTTAGCTCATTATCAAGGTATTTACCTCTTACTTGCTAGTAGATACTTGGTGGCAGGATGATTTGTCACTCTAACTTTAAAATATGTGAATAAATACCTATGATGTCACCAATCAAATGAAACCTCTTCAACAGCACATTCACCTGGTGCTATTTATTTAGTTTGTAGTTCTAACGTTTGAGTCTGTGGACAAACTCCTGTGATGTGTCCATTCAAGTGAAACCTCTTCAGCAGTACTTTCAAATGGTACTATTTTTGTTAGTATGTAGGTCTAACTTTTGAGTCTGTGGATGAAATCCCATGGTCTAACCAAGCAAATTAAATCTCCCCAGTAGGATCTGGGATTTGTTTGCCAGGTTTATACAGGTTTAAACAGTATTTTGTGAAAGTTGCTGATACCGTCTGCTTTTCCTCTCACAGTCACAGACCACATCAAACAGTTGGCTTCAGGTACCGATCTGGTTGAGGACTTTACCCAGAAGTGCAGAAAAGAGGAAGCTGTGAGTGCAATAGTAACCATATTTTTTAGAATAACCATCTCTTTTTTAAAATTTTCTTGAGAGGGGAGGGCCCTTGATTAAGGAAGGTTTCCCTCTTCATACAGCTGTATACCACATGTACTTTAAAGGAGCTGTGTCACGAAATTCAACCAAATTAGTCAATTACAAAATGCCGTTAAATTAAGAGAAATGTAAAAATAACTGCTTAAAACATTAAAGGAAGGTTAAAATAACATAACAGATACAACAAATGCCACGGATGGGCAAACCTGAAGAAGACTGAAACAGATTGAAATTAGGGTTTTTGAAAACTCTTCAGCCTAACAATTTTTCAAAGTTGATCTCTGGTGTTTGCATCTTCAAAAATAATGCTCAGGAGACATATCTGTTTGTCTCAAATCTCTGATTTTGTCATTTCCATGTAATTTCCTTGCTTACTTTAAGTTCCATACCGATTGAGGGCGAGTAATTGGCAAAATTAAACAAAATGATTTGGACTGCCATGACACAGTCCCTTTAATATGCATTGCAATGTTTCAATATATATTGAAGATTCACTCCTTCATAGAATAACTAGTTAGACCATGTGACTTCAAGCTTTAAGCTAAGGATAAAACAAATCCCTTTCTGGTTCAGATTAAAGTGTTTTAATGTTATTGTTAACTTCAGCTGCAGTAAAACGGACACATTTAGAGAAAGTATGCAAGATGAGTTGAGCTATGGTGTGTGTTTTAACACCCGTGTTCAAACCTGTGTTGTGTGAATACTGACTTTTAATTGGATGCAGTTACATGGGAATCATGCCATACATTAGATTTGTGTTCACTTGCTGTAAGACAAGTTTGCCTTGGACCAGTAACGTTTTTATCACAACCTGCAACTACCTGATTTGTTCCAAAACAGGTTGGATTCTTTGGTGGTAAAATGCACAACATGACTGTTCATCTGGTTTAGCAGCAATTTTATGATTTGTGTTTGTCATTTTGGTCCGATTTCATGTGAATAATATTTGTCCTTAGAATACCACTGATGATAAGAATGCAGGGAATGCTAAATTTGAAGATGGCAAATACACAGCAGCCAGTTCAATTTACACCAAGGCATTACATATGAGGTAAGCAGTTTCACTGTACTCTTAGATGATTCTTCTAGTGAAGGCGTTGGAGATGGAGTTGTAGTTTGAAGCACAGAGCATTACAATTATTTATCATTCTAATTCTGCTTACAACTCGGTCCCTTACAATTTAGTGACAGCTACACCTGTAGGTTTTCCGAATCACAAGCAGAGCAGAAGCACTAAAACAATTCAAAAGCATAGAAACAGGCATTGTGATTGGTTTAAGCACGTCTGTTTTCAACTCCTACGATTACTCTTCACTGGATGTTGGGCAGCATAATAAACTCAGAAAAGTACTGCTTAGTAACGGTCTGTTGAATGATGGTCACACTGAGGATAGTTCCCAGGGGGGGGGGGGGGGAGGTCGGGCTAATGAGGGGTCGTATGGATGTGGTCGTTGGTGAAGGAGTAGGTGTACAGGATGTTTAGGTGGGTGTAGAAAAGACTGTGGGTTAGTGTTTAACTAGTGTGTGTTTCGCCCCTAATGTTTTCTGATGGCGGGGTAGTGGAGCATTATATAAAACGAGAAGTTAGTGTTGTTTGTGGGGGGTGTAGAAGGAGGCGATCGGTGAGGTGTTTTGCGGGGGGGGGGGGGGGGGGGGGAGAACTGCCATATATAGGCTATATAGGTATGTGCTGTTGTGAAGGGTATCGTTTTCAAGCAGTTTACTGTAGGATAGGGTATATAAATCAGAGTCTTTGGGTCTAGAATAGGGTATCATTTTTCAGGAAACTGGTCAGTTGATGGAAGATTTTATGCAGACTAGGGATTGTGGTATAAGGTTTTGTATTGGCTAGACTGTGCTAATGACCTCAGTAGTTTCTGGAAAACAGCTACAGCTACAGCGGCAGGATTTGGGGAGTTTACTCTAGTATAGGGTAGCAAAATTCAGTTGAGCTAGCTGTGGTATAGGTTAAGGGTTCCAGGGTCCCAGCAGCACATCCCCACCCAGAAATTCCTAAAGTACCCCCCCAAGGGATAGTTTCCTTAGACTGTAGAGCTAGAACCACCTTGTACAACATAATAAACAACACCACAGAAAAGTATTGTTCAGTAGCTTTCATTTGAATGGTAATACTTTAGGATTTCCTCCACAGACTCGAAAGTTTGAACAACCTTGTACAGCATAATAAACAGTACCAAAGGAAAGTACTGCTCAGTACATGTAGCTTTCATTTGAATGGTCACACTCAACAATATTACCTACAGTCTTTATTGTTCCATTGAGTTTTTTTTACATTTTTTTGTTCATCTGTACTTGCAGCCCCTATAATCATGTGCTTTATGGAAACAGAGCTCAGAGTTTCCTTAAGACTAAAGATTTACGGTAGGTATCTTTAGTATTGTTGACTACCCTTCAGTCTTTTGTTTTGTCAAATTATTAGCAATCAATGGATGAGTGTAGAGTATAGTCTGAAGAATATGACACTCAAAGAGGGAGTTATCCCAGTGTGGATAACCGTAGTCACCCATGAAAACATAAAAACAGATAAATTGTTTCCCTATTTTAGGGTTGACTTTTAAAATACAGTCTGGCAACTACAGTTTTGTGTATCAAATTTTAATTTGCTGCTGATGAAAAAAGTGTGTTTTTGATTTTCTAAAACGTTCGCATGAAATTATGTTATTGAAATTTCAACAACCCGTCCACTAACTTTTGCAAGGAATTGTTTTTCCCTTTATTTTGAAGAATTCTGCAAAATAGAATTATTGTTAATTTTTTTTAACATAAATGAGAGTTTTTCCCCTTTTCTTGTGTTAGTAACATCAGTACTTTAAATCTGTAGGCGTGCACTCTCTGATGGGCGAAGAGCAGTGGTCCTGAAACCAGATTGGCACAAGGTATGCTTATTTAACATGGAACGATTTCATTTAACTGTTATTTTACCACACAAATACTGTAAAGGTGGATCTACAGGGTTCACACAGTCTTCAGAGTAAGAGAAAAATTTTCTTATCCACTTGTCCCTCAGACAAGCACTATATTAAATTTGGTTGTTTGAAACCCGAGAGTTCTTGTCCAAAACGTCTTGCCAGGTTCCTAACCCAAACAGGGCACGTAAAAACAAATGAAACGGCCACAGTATGGCAAAGTTAAAAGAAATATTCAGGGTGCAAACAAAGTTAGTTTTACAGCCTGCCATTCGGGCAAGCTGTAGCTAGCATGTACTAGCCCACAAGTCATTTCAACTAGCCCCCAAACCCTTTTTGATTAGCAGGATTGATTACAATCCTTCTGTAATTTGAATTTCCCCCAAAAACAGCACTTACCCATCAGGCAAGTTAAGAACAAAAATCACTAGCCTGTTAGCAAGATCCACTAGCCCCGGGCTATCGGACACAACATTCTTTGCATGCCAATATTTAACCTTATTTTGTCAAGTATGAGGTTAGCTTTTATGACTATAAGATAAATTTTAATTCTACTGTAATTTGAAGTCAATTTTCAAGTGTTTCTGTATTTTTTCTATTTAAAAATGCGCTTGTCCTGGATGAGTTATGTAAAGGATTTACATGTCCGAACTAAATTTCTACCTCTCCCGGACAATCAGCGGACAGTGGTTTTGGCACTCCTTGGCCTTTAAAAGTCCTTGAATTTTCTTCAGCTTTGAATGTAGTAGCCTGAACAAGTGTTGTTTGATGCTTTTTGATTGTCCAAGACAGAATATAAAATGATCTCTTCACTCTGCACAAGTTAGCAGACACAGTATCTGTTGTCCTTGACCATTAAAACTGATGATGTCCCAAGTGGTAGAAAGGATGTGGATCCGCACAGATGGTTACGGGCGGCTCAAGGGCGAATGGGTTAAAGAAATTGTTAAAACTTAGCATTTTCTTTCAGGCTCAATACAGATATGCACAGGCATTTTATGAACTTGGAGATATCACCAGAGCCAAGGAAACAAACAGGGCTGCAAGGAAAATTTGTACTGAAAAGAAGGACTTGGAAGGTCAATTTGAAAGATTTGAAAAGGGCTTCCAAGCAAGTGAGTTATGCTGAAGTATTATACATAAAGTTCTACATGTATCTTACTAAACTCATGAATAATATTTGAGGTTGAGTGTACATCTGTGAGTTCAGATTATTTTGATGCAATATTGAAACCTCAGCATTTGTACCAGGTCTCAAATGTTTCCTCATTTTTTGTTGGCGTTTAGAAATTGTGCAGCAAAGTTTCAATTTTCCACATAGGGTCTTATGAGTCTAGGATTTTACCATTCACAAACTTCCAACTGAATTTACTGGGCAACAGTTTGATTTAGAATCTTTATGAAGCTTTATGGAGAAACCAGTTTAATGAATTTTTATATGTCATTTTATATTGCTGAAACAATAAAAATGTATGTGTCAGTTATTGAAAATGTGTGTGTACACATGCAATGGTTTTTTTCAACTTTTTAGTAGCAAATAGAAAATTTGAAAATGTGATGAAATACATGAAAATTGAGTTAGATGCAACTGTGTCTATTAAAGCAAAAGCATTACAGCTTCTGAGATGAAATTTATAAACAGTCTTGTACAGTTTAAGTGGCAGTCAAAGAACACATGTTAAGAGCAAAACTTTAATTTCCATAAAAATGCGTCTGTGTGTCCACAACTGAGCCGTGATTTGCAATTCTTTAGCTAAAGAAGGTAAAGGAAAAGCTGCAGAGAAGAAAAAGGCTGCTAAGCATAGGTAAGGCACTTACAATAATATTTTTTTAAATGTAAAATTGGTGCTACTTTTGGTGATTTGATAAATGACCAGGGGCCCGTTTCTCGAAAGTCCCTGTAACTTTACGGGCCCGAAATCAAATATTCAAATCGAAATATAAAGAATAAGAGCGCGGGTCCTGGCTAGCAAACAACTTCATTTTGCTTCATTAACTGACAGTTTTATCATGTTAGATGCAAAACTATTGAAACCTCGATCTTTAATGTAGACGGAGACAGCTTATCGGGCCCGTTAATTATCGGGACTTTCGAGAAACGGGCTCCAGGTGCTTTCTTGAGGCTAATGGCGCCAGAATTCCTTTAAATAATAATTATTTTTGTCCAATAGTAAACTGCTCGATGACTTGCCAGACTTGGTGGACCCAGATTCTGGTGACACAAGTTCTGATGATGATAATGGTACATGTATTCCAGATCTGGTTGATATGGAGGATGAAGTTTCTACCGACTCCACTCATGATGATAGTGAGGTAAAGGCAACGATGACCTATGGCTGTCTGTTTTACTTACCATATTAGAGACCTAGAGATTCTAAGATGAGTACGACTATGAGTAGGAGATGTTCTCAATACTACATAGTGCTCGCGCAAGAAGCAGCATCATTTTGGCGAGAAAATGTGGTAGCCGTCGTCAATCTACTACGAGTTTTGGCACAAATGTTGTGCTGGCGAAAACAAGATATCAAATGTAGGTTGAGTTTGATCATCCGGGTGAACATAGTCCTGAATAGGACTGTTGTTTTGACAGTGACTCACGTTTCGACAACCTGTGCGGTAGTCATCTTCAGAGTCAAAGTGAGTTGTATCACGTCAGTTGATGGTATTATACTCTGGTTATATATATGGTCAAATGTTAGAAGTTTTATCATTTTGTGATCGGGAAAGTGCATAACCTCCTTCACTAAAAGATATCAGAGCTAACTTTTCTAGTGAAATACTGTAAAATGAAGCTTTCTCGGAAGTCAAAATTTTGAAAATAGGCGAAAAAACTTCAAGTCAAATCTCGTACTAGTAGTCTTCCTCAAATCTAAAGGTCTCTGTTTACCTGATTTAACACTACCCTTGAATAAATGCTGCCCTCAGTAAATTTTCCATTCTTTTTTGTTCACTTAACTTAGTGTACTTGACTTTTGTAGGATCCAAACTCAGACATTTCAGGATACGAATCAGATGACTCATCTGCTCGGTTAGTTGTTGACAGTGATTATTCTTTGAAAAGGCGCGAACACACTCGGCAACATGTCCCTTCAACACGTCGATGTGGAAAACCCCTTCTTGTGAGCAGGTCGTGAAGACGTGTTGCGGTGACAAAACACTTTGTGTGAGCTGGAGAATTTTTGTGAGAACCTAGCATTTTGTTGCTGCTAAGTGTCACCACAATGTATTATGCTGTGACTTGTCGCCTAGTGTGTTTGTTTGTAAAAGAAATTTTTCCTTCCCTCCCCCGTTCACCCTTTCACATTTTGGAGCTTGAACTTTCATACTTGGTTTGTTGAAATATGATTTTTGCTCTCTTCTTTAATAATTTTTTCCTAAAAATTATTTTGGAACTTCAGAGAGTATTCAAGCAAAATAACATCCACAAGTTAATTATTGCTGTTCTTTTAAAATTAATGCTCATTCTTCTTTCTGTTACAGCAAGAAAAACACTTCTGCAACCCCACTGGTAAGAAAAGTACTTGCAATTTACTTGCCACCTTCCCGCTGAAGTTTATTTGTGGTTCAAGGAAATATCCATTCTCCCTCACAAAGTGTTGTTGGTTTGAATCCCCCGGAACCCCCTCTGAAAATTCTAGTCTACCTTCAAGATTTTGGCCTTTAGGCCCTTCCCCAAACCTCCCTCCTCTGAATTTCCAGTGAACCACAATCTAAGAGGGGGGAGTAAATATTTTCTGCAACTGCACGTTCTTTCCATAAGTAAAAATTATTTGTTTGTTCATTCCTATTTCCTTGTAAGGGTTACATTGACTGAAACTTATTTTCAAATATGTAGTTATTTAACTTACCAGTATCTAGTTGTGTACTAGAGATTTCTCAAGTTGAAACTTGAATAACTATGTCAAAAACTGTGCTCAAAGTTTCTTAGATATTGTGCGATTTTTTTCTCTAGCGCAAGAAAAAAAGACCAAATAAAAAAGTAAGGCAAGCTTTACGAGAAACGATGCAGAACAAAGTTAAAAGAGAGGAAAAGGCCAAGAAGGAAGAAGAGGAGAAAAAGGTAGCAACTGGAAAGGAAAACAAAAAGATGGAGAAAAAGACCAAAAAGACTAAGGTAGGAAAACAGATTGTTTTCCTATCACATGCTCTCGTTAATGGTAACCTGCAAGCAGACCTTGTAGGTGAGAGCAAGTGGCCAAGCTGTGAGTTGTGGAAGGGGCAAAGCCACAAGAGATGTGTAAAATGCAGTGGGAAGAAGAGTTTGTAAAGTAACATCTCTTCCAATACTGGCTCATAACTCTTTCTGTGGAGGCCTATTATATGTGTTAAGCCTGCACAAATCCTCGTGGAAAAAGCCTGATCGCAAGTTGTGTTATTTTTGTCTGAGTAGTATCCATGCCAATCTACAATGGCACTTGTTGTTCCGCTAAAGATCACGTTAACAATACCACTTGTCATTAAAAAGTGATGACAACAGTGTCATCGAAAATGCATGGGTGTCATTTGAAGTATCACCACACTTATTTTGATGACGGTACTTACACTTTATTTCTGTTAAAGGTTTGTGAGTTTGATAAATCTTTTACATTGCAGGCTACCCAAGTTGACCAGAATGGCAATTCTCAACGAAAAAGGGAATTTACTGCCCTTCTTAAACAAGTAAGTTCATATGACAATGGCCTTAAAAAAATTTATCTCCAGATCCCAAAATATTTTTGCTTGCCCAAGGCAGTTGCTTGTTTAGCTTAGTTTATGAGTTAGTTGGAAAAACACTTCCCTCGCCCTCACCCCATCTGGCAAGCGAGCTTGAAAGGTTTTATGATGCCCGCAATGCCCCCCCCCCCCCCTGAAATTCAACTGTGTGTCAACAGGCTAGCCATCCTCGGACCAGGGGGCAGAGGGGGGGTTTTGGGTGTGTATGACTTCAGGTTGGTGGATTTAGTTTCACGCACTGCTGTACTCGCTTCCATGCTTACTGTGGTCTCTTTTTTCCTGT
>CALNXI010001031.1:114507-141030 GCA_942486025.1 Porites evermanni | reverse complement strand
AATGTTGTTGAAGTTTGAGCTTATAGAGTTATGGACAATAAGGTGATTGAAAAACTACCATACACTATCATGACAATTTTGAACGTGTCCGAGGTGCAGGATAATCGGCTCGTCTCGGCTTAAGTTCTTTGACCCATTGCTTTCTTCAACCTACTTACCTTTGTACAATGCTGAACTTATCTTTCAGAGTGCAATAGAGACGTTAATTAGAATTTGTCGTCATCCTCCTCGTCCGGATGCCGTTTGTAGATATCAAAACTGTTCAAATAAAGCACAGATTTATCTTACAGATCCTGGTAGGTGTTCCCTGAAATTCGGTTACTTTATTACTTTTTGTTTCTTTCAGAACAACAAAAGTATAGATTAATTCCATTTTGCCGTAGTTTTTTTTATCTAAGCCCTGCTGTATAATTCTGTTTCACCATTTCTGCTTCAGTTGAATTCATGTTTTGTAGGTGTCATTAAATCAAGAAAAGTGACTGAAATTTGTTTGGAGATAGAAAAAAATCCGAAAATTAAACAACTGAAATTTATTGCAAATATGTAATCGTGATATCCGCAATTGCCCTATTGCTCCGTGTACCGTTGCATCGTAAGTCGTAGTGTTCTTAAAGGATCGTCTTGATAACCTGAACACATTTTGAGATGTCCAGGTGATCGTAGCCTGTAAATACAGCCGACTCGCATCGCCCTCCGTCGGCTGGATTCGCAGGCTAAGGTGATTGAGATGATCTAGCCGATTATATGGAAAACTAGGGTATAGAGGCAGTGGAAGCATTTGTTAAGATAACCTTGCTTTGTCTGATCAACAGACTACAAAGGCCATATACAACTGATCTGCCATCAAGAATGTAAAGTGGAATTTCATCCTGTTTGTTGGAAGAAACAGAAAAGTACCCAAGAAGGAAAGGCCGGAGACAAGGTGAGGCTTCTTGTAGTAGAACCTCAAATTAAGCAGTTTGGACTACCACTCGGCTGGCTACTGCTTCATTTGATTGGGTATCAGACTCCACTGAGCGATTGGCCCAGGTTCAATATCGGCGTCTCAGCCTCAGGAGTGGACTTTCTAGTCTTCTAGATTAGGAAAAATGTTGAAAATAACTGAGCGATTTTTTGCGCGCTGATTGGTCGAGAGCTATGGACAAGGAAAGTATAGACTATGGATATGACGTAACGATGGCGCAGTTTTTCGACAGGGTTTTCATTAGGCATCGGAGATCGGAGAATTCTCCGTTTCCTACACAGAATTCTCCGGCAAACGTGCGATAGTCTATGACTCGATTTTATATTCAAACGTGGAGCCTGTTTTACAATATTCTTCTGTAAAGTTACACCTTTCTCCTGCTACTAGAATTCTTAGTGAAAACCCTGTTCGGTGATTGGACTCGTTTGGAAGCCAAGCTCTATAGTGTTCGCTGTGCCAAATCAGTGTGTTCTGAAAATAGAGAGCTTTAGATTCGAGGACGACTACGACTTCGAGATTTGACTTGAAGTTTTTACGTGTATTTTCAAAATATGGACTTCCCAGGAAGCTTCATTTTACCATTTTTCGCTAGAAAAGTTAACACTGTTAACTTTAGTGAAGGAGGTTACGCCCCCTCCCGATCGCAAAATGATCAAACTTATAAGATTCGATATCTTGTTTTCGCCACTGCGACATTCTCGTTTAGACTCTTAGTAGAGTGACGACGGCTACCACATTTTCCCGCCAAAATGACGCTGGTTCACGCGGGAGCACAACTTAGTACTGATAAAATCTCGTACTCGTCTTAGAATCTAAAGCTCGCTAATGTCTTACAATTAACCTGATTGGTTGAATTAACATGAAATGAATGATTCTTTTTTGATGATAACAGGATTTTCTTGATGATGGTTGTTTGACCCCAGACTGTGGAGGTTCCGTGGTCAACATTCAGATTTTCGATACTGATGGTCTAAAGACAGAGGTAATCACATGACTTAAACACTTTCGCCCCTTCACCAAGTTTTGGCAGGATGATTTGTTACTGTAGTTAATTTTCTGTATGAAATTCTATGGTGTTACCATTCAAATGAAACCTCTTCAGCAGTACTTTCACATGGTAGTATTTATTTACTTTCACGTTGTTACCATTCAAATGAAACCTCTTCAGCAGTACTTTCACATGGTACTATTTATTTAGTATGTAGTTCTAACTGTTGAGTCTGTGGACGAAATCGTAAGGTGTTACCATTGAAATAAAACCTCTTTGGCACAACGTTTGCAGGGTGCTATTTATTTCTTAGGATTTTACGAAAAAGACATTTGGAACTTTTGTGAATTTTTTGACTTGCCGCTCATAGGAATGGAAGGGTTGATAAAGGAGCTGAGTCACTGTTTATGGAATCGGTGTATTGCATGTCACGTTATACCTAAAATCCTGGTCTTCAAACATTCTTATAGAAAAATGGAAACATTTAACTTGAATGGCTTGATTCATTTGGACGTTGATATTTTCCTCCTCCTTCCCTCCCCTCTGAGATGGGTGTGCAGGGTCTTAAAAGCGATACACTTTGAACTTAAGATGAACGAATATTGTTTTCAGTGGGACAAAGTACAAAAGTTATTTCCAGGAGCCATGCAAGCATTCTAGAACGAATAAAATACTAAGTAGGGACTCTTGTGTTGATCTCCGTTGTTGTGTTTTAGTTTAAAAGCGAAAAGTTGAACACGAAACAGGAAAACAAGCCCAAAGCCACAAAGCAAAATAAAGTCAAAGGAAGGTTCGTTCCCTTTTTGTTTCTTGTAATTACTTTGATAGTTACATAGTTACAATAAAGTTCCACTGCACTTTCCGGAGCAGAGTTGTGTTCAAAACAAAAATTAGTTTCAACACCTACATTAAGGGCCTGTTTACATGGAGGTGGGGGACCCCAGGTAGGTGAGGTAACCCCCTTTGGTGGGTAACCCGCCTGTCCACATAATCTCTCATTTTAATTTGATCACGTTTACATGATAGGTGGGGTGACCCGCCACATGGTTACCTCACCTAACTGGGGTCCCCCACTTCCATGTAAACAGGCCTTAAATATAGAGTTCGATGCTTAATCTCGGTATAGTTGCTTGTTCTTCGTGTTGTAGTAGCCCAGTCTATTATAATTGCCTTTGTGGACCAGTTTTTTTAAAAGAAAGGGGTAGAGTTGGAGGGGACGATCACAGGCTTCCGAAATGAGTGCTCCTTTCTCCTTGAATTTCTTTCTTTGTTTATTTTGACATACGTTGGCAAAAAACGGCTGAAGTGACTAATAACGCGGTTTTATTTTAGTGTTGCTGCCACTAAGCAAAAGAAGAAGAAGGAAAAAGAAGATGCCATCAAGATAGAAGATGTCACACCCACAGATACCGATACTACTGAAGAGAAGGAACCCAGTAATCCTGCACCCCATCAACCTCCCCCTCCGCCTCCCCCTCCCCCTGTACCAGGTATGTGGTCAAAACTCAACAAGCTTCAATTCGTTTTCTCTCACGTGACCAGCAGATATCCAAATTTATTACAACAGAACAAAGTGTTTACGTAAAACAAAGGTTCAACTCCCACAGCACCGTTTGGGACACCAATATGGCCGCCGTGACGTCATGTGGAAACGCTTTGTAGTCCCTTTCGTCTTAGAAGTAACCGCTGAATGCAAACAGTGATGACAATTTTTTTTACATGGTTAGCCTTGACCTCAAGCAGGATTGTCACAAATGCTGGCTGGAAGGTGACTGAAATTTAAAAAAAGTAATAAAAGGGTTGTAGGAGTTTGTGAATATACTCACTTCAGATGGAGGCTAACCTTGTAAAATTGCGCCGTCGGTGCTTTAATTCAGGGGTCTTTGCGAACTTGAACACTGGAATATTTCAGAACCCTTTTTTGTTTTCTTTTCCATGAGATTCCGTTGATGATGAAGCAAAGGAGAGCACAAAGTAAAGCCAAGGGTCTATAAATTGTTTTCTTAGTGTGAGCAAGACAAGGAAAGAAATTCAACATTCAATATTCAGTCTTATCAAAGTGTGCTTCGACTGTTATTGTTTTGTTTTTTTTCTCAACTCCAACCCTGGAACCTTTGCGCACTCGTCTCAACCATTAGGTATCTACTCCCCACCCCTATACTCGCGGTGATGCACCGTCTATCCCTCCCCTCCCATATAAGGTATGTTTGTTTAAAGTTATTATTATAATGTGATTAATGCTGCTGTTGATTTCAGTGCAAAAAGAAGAAAAACCACCCGAAGAAAAACACCCAAAAAACGTGAGGAACAGTTTTTTTTCTTTTTTGATTAGTCAAAAGAAAGGACTCAAAACTTTCAAACCACCTCTAAAGTTTACTCATTGGCTTCTTCTCTTGGTGTCTTTGTCAGGCATTACAAGACAATTCCAACGCTGATGCTGGTATTGGTGAAGGTTTGTATTTAGAGTTTAATGCGTAACTCTCCAACCCCACCCCTGTGGTCTGTGGGTTGATTCCCAAAAGCGGGGGTGTAAGAGTGAGTTTCTGTCTTACAAAGTGTTCTCTCCTCGGCAGTCAAAACAGAATATTCCTAGCTCCGGTTTGTTGTGGAATCATAGCACTAAGGATACTAGTCAAAGGGGACTATTATCTTTTTTTATTGATTAAGTTGTTTTTACTGATCTCGTTCTCTTAGTTGATGTTAAGCCCCATTTAGTTATTTTGTCAACATCAAGGAGCTTGTGCAAACTAAGGCATTTTTGAGCCATGTATGTCGACCAGAAGAAGACTTTCTATATTCTTTGGCAGTTGTTTTAGCCCAAATTTTCGGGAAAATCGTCAGAACAATAGTAAAAACACTTAGTACATGTAATACAAATTTGTCAGCGTCAAGGCATATACAAAGGCAAAAGGTCTACCTTCCCGTTGACTTGCCTCCCCACAGACGTCCTTTGGGGTTCGTTCGTCACGCATTCATTTCTCGCCCACGTGGGGGAGAAATGAATGCGTGACGAACGAACCCCACGGGACGTCTGCGCGGAGGCTACTCGTTGACGTGCTTCGCTCAAAAACACCTTTGCTTAAGCCCGCTATTGTTGTGAACGCACCACACTATTGCCTTGCTACCCAGTATTGAAAAGTGATATATAAATGCTTTACAGATCTTTAACATCTGTTTTAGGTGGTGGAGTTTTCATTCTGAAGAAAGATGAAGATGAAGAACCAACCAAGGTCAGTAGTGTTTCTCTAACAGGTAAATAAACGCTAAATTTTCTTGATCTTTGTTTATCTAAACACCTTTTATCGTGAACAGTTTTACGGAATCATATTGGGTAGACTAGAGAAACATTCATCCCCTTTGAATAACCCACTTAGGAAGAGATCTGGAAGTTCAATGATTTATTTTGCGGCGGGCCCTCTTCTTGTCGCGCAACGCCTCAGTTTTTTGTAGCGCTCCTCCCCAACAAACTGAGGGACGTTGCTTGGCGAGACTAAACGGCTGCGAGGAAGACTACCTTAGTTAGACAAGATTTGACCATTGGGGTCTCGCATAACATAAAGAGCGTTAACTATTCCTTAACAGTAGTTCATTTAGCCCTTGCTTTGTTGCCTTGTGCCTACAGTGATTACAGTGAGGTTTTCAGTAGTACAGCTGCGCCCTTATTTTGCAAACATTTCTGGGCATGTTACGTTACTGGGGAACGTAGTGTAAGCACAATGCGAGCTTCTTGAGCTATTATGAGTGGCCAATTGAATCACTAGTTCCAGCTTCACTCATGTAATTACTCTCGAAAAAGATAATGGAGGTCCAGGGTAAGGTTTTCAACGGTGCGTTGCTTTGTAGACGTTATACGAAAGCTGTGGGCTGCGCAAAAATTGTACACAGAATAAGTCGTCTTTAAAAATTTTGATTTCTCAATATTTCCACGGTGAAAAGAGCGTACGCACTGAAGTGAAAATTGGCTCTGCCTTCCTTTCTAACTCTTTATGTTTGTGTTTGGTTTTTTAAGGGGGTAGGCAAGGCGAAAACTAGGAAGAAAAAAGCCAAGGTGAGAACTAGTCGATAGTATAATATTTTATTGTAATAACTATTCTCTTTAAATGTTTTCTCAATTACTATGTCTTAGTAAGGTAGAGAATGTAAAGTCTTTCGGATCAGAAAGCTTTACAAGCCCTGTTTGTCGTGTGTTACCGTCAAACCTTTTTACTGTGGATACTTTGGCGTAAAAGAAAGACTGTATTTGCGTGTTTCTCTTCCCCAGCTATGCAGCCCTACAGTTGTTTAGATGATTAACTTCTTTTTTTATGATACCGTTGTAAAGAAATGTGGTTGCTGAAAGATGGGTAAAATTCAGTAAGGAGCGGCAGGCTTGAAAAGTTCACCAGATGTGGCGTGATTTTAGGTTGTTTTGGCTAACTGGTCACAGAATCGACTGAAATGTTAAAATAAGTGATTGAAACTGTAGAAGAAAGCAAAAGAAACAAAGTTAAGCCATTAAGACGCACAGATGGTCAAAAGTGGATAAGAGTATAACGGATTGCATTTTGGTGAACTTGAAAAATAGCGTATCCTGTTTCTTCAAATCATGTCAGTTTGTATGAAACACCTTGTGAAACAGTGTTTTTGTCATGGAAAGATTTTGCTGCGCAAACAAAAATCTTCAGCAGACTCTGCGAAAGTACTGTGACCCAGCCCCTACACAGCATTAATTGATTGCCTTGCAGTCATTTGCGGCAATTTCTGTTCTCGTTAATTTCAAAACTGCATATTTCTTGTGTTCTTTTACTGATCCGTTTATTTTATTGCTTATTTAAATGCAGAATACGCAGACCTTGGATGAATTTCTCAAGGATCGTGGTGGCCAACAGACCTTCAGGCCGGGTTTTGGGGAAACGGTTGACGAAGTTGATGAAATAACAATTCCAAAAGGGTAACTTAAAACAGATTGAAACCTTGAATTATTTATTAACCAAGCAGATCAAGTGAATACGTTTACATACGTTGGCAAAAAACGGCTGAAGTGACTAATAACGCGGTTTTATTTTAGTGTTGCTGCCACTAAGCAAAAGAAGAAGAAGGAAAAAGAAGATGCCATCAAGATAGAAGATGTCACACCCACAGATACGGATACTACTGAAGAGAAGGAAACCAGTAATCCTGCACCCCATCAACCTCCCCCTCCCCCTCCGCCTCCCCCTCCCCCTGTACCAGGTATGTGGTCAAAACTCAACCAAGCTTCAATAGAGTGTTTTCTCTCACGTGACCAGCAGATATCCAAATTTATTACAACAGAACAAAGTGTTTACGTAAAAAAAAAGGTTCAACTCCCACATGATTGGTTTGGGACACCAACATGGCCGCCGTTTCATTGTTTAGGGACACCAATATGGCCGCCGTGACGTCATGTGAAAACGCTTTGTAGTCCGTTTCGTCTTAAAAGTAACCGCTGAATGCAAACAGTGATGACAATTTTTTTACATGGTTAGCTTCGACCTCAAGCAAGATTGTCACAAATGCTGGCAGGAAGGTGACTGAAATTTAAAAAAAAATAATAAAAGGGTTGTTGGAGTTTGTGAATATACTCACTTCCGATGGAGGCTAACTCTGTAAAATTGCGCCGCCGGTGCTATAATTCAGCGGTCTTTGAAAACCTGAACACTGGAATATCTCAGAACTCTGTGGTTCTTTTTTGTTTTCTTTTCCATGAGATTCCGTTTATGATGAAGCAAAGGAGAGCATAAAGTAAAGCCAAGGGTGTATAAATTGTTTTCTTAGTGTAAGGAAGACAAGAAAGAAAATTCAACATTCAATATTCAGTCTTATCAAAGTTTGCTTCGACTGTTATTTTTTTTTTCTCAACTCCAGCCTTTGCCCACTCCTCCCAGCCATTAGGTTTCTATTCCCCACCCCCATACTCGCAGTGATGCACCGTCTATCCCTTCCCTCCCATATAAGGTATGTTTGTTTAAAGGTTATTATAATAAAGTGATTAATGCTGCTGTTGATTTCAGTGCAAAAAGAAGAAAAACCACCGGAAAAAAAACACCCAAAAAACGTGAGGCACAGTTTTTTTTCTTTTTTGATTAGTCAAACCTTTCAAAACGTCTCGAAATTTTACTCATTGGCTTCTTCTCTTGGTGTCTTTGTCAGGCATTACAAGACAATTCCAACGCTGATGCTGGTATTGGTGAAGGTTTGTATTTAGAGTTTAATGCTTAACTCCCCAACCCCACCCCTGTGATCTGTGATCCCCTATGGCTGATTCCCAAAAGTCGGGGTGTGTGAGTGAGTTTCTGTCTTACAAAGTGTTCTCTTCTCGGAAGTCAAAACACAATATTCCTAGTTCCGGTTTGTTGTGGAATCATAGCACTAAGGATACTAGTCAAGGGGGACCATTGTCTTTTTTTATTGATTAAGTTGTTTTTACTGATCTCGTTCTCTTAGTTGATGTTAAGGCTGGTTTAGGTATTTTGTCAACATCAAGAGGCTTGAGCAAACTAAGGCATTTTTGAGCGATGCATGTCAACCAGAAGAAGACTTTTTATATTCTTTGGCAGTTGTTTGAGCCCAAATTTTCGGGAAAATCGTCTGAACAAGAGTAAAAACACTTAGCAATACAAATTTGTCAGCGTCAAGGGATATACAAAGGGAAAAGGTCCAACTTCCCGTTGACTTGCCTCCCCACAGACATCCTTTGGGGTTCGTTCGTCACGCATTCATTTCTCCACCACGTGGGGGAGAAGTGAATGCGTGACGAACAAACCCCACGGGACGTCTGTGGGGAGGCTACCCGTTAACGCGCTTTGCTCAAAAACACCTTTGCTCAAGCTCGTTATTGTTGTGAACGCACCACACTATTGCCTTGCTACACAGTATTGAAGAGTGATATATAAATGCTTTACAGATCTTTAACATCTGTTTTAGGTGGCGGGGTTTTTATTCTGAAGAAAGACGAAGATGAAGAACCAATCAAGGTCAGTAGTGTTTCTCTTACAGGTAAATAAACGCTAAATTTTCTTGATCTTTGTTTATCTAAACACCTTTTATCGTGAACAGTTTCACGGAATCATATTGGGTAGACTAGAGAAACATTCATCCCCTTTAAATAACCCACTTAGGAAGAGATCTGGAAGTTCAATGATTTATTTTGCGGCGGGCCCTCTTCTCGTCGCGCAACGCCTCAGTTTTTTGTAACGCTCCTCCCCAACAAACTGAGGGGCGTTGCTTGGCCAGACAAAACGGCTGCGAGGAAGACTACCTAAGTTAGACGAGGTTTGACCATTGGGGTCCCACATAACATAAAGAGCGTTAACTATTCCTTAAACCGTAGTTCATTTAGCCCTTGCTTTGTTGCCTTGTGCTTACAGTGATTACAGTGAGGTTTCCAGTAATACAGCCGCGCCCTCATTTTGCAAACATTTCTCGGCATGTTACGTTACTGGGAACGTAGTGTAAGCACAATGCGAGCTTCTTGAGCTATTATGAGTGGCCAATTGAATCACGGTGAAAAGGGCGTACGCACGGAAGTGAAAATTTGCTCTGTCTTCCTTTCTAACTGCTTATGTTTGTGTTTGGTTTTTTAAGGGGGTAGGCAAGGCGAAAACTAGGAAGAAAAAAGCCAAGGTGAGAACTAGTCGATAATATAATACTTTTATTGTAAGAACTATTCTCTTTAAATGTTTTCTCAATTACTAGGTCTTAGTAAGGTACATAATGTAAAGTCTTTCGGATCAGAAAACTTGACAAGCCCTGCTTTGTCGTGTGTTACCGTCAAATCTTTTTCTGTGGATACTTTGAGGTAAAACAAAGACCGTATTTGCGTGTTTCACTTCCCCAGCTATGCAGCCTTACAGTTTTTAACTCGTGGGTACGCGCGAGCGTACCACGAGTTATTGCAGGGACAGGGATATGCAAATGAGTCACTCGCTCACTCGTAGTAGACGCACTTCGTAATTAATCGGGTTCTAACTCGAGAGCGCGAAGATCTATCGTCTCCAAAGAAGCACGCGCTCGCGGAAGTTCGGTGGCATCAAATTCCTCGCTGAGAGCGTGCATCGTGCGCTACAGCACGGTAGAGGATACAGGTCTTACCAAATTGAAGACATGCAGGAATCTTTCAGATTAATACGATTCGAGAGCCTTTGACTCGTCCAGGCGTTTAACTTGACGAGAAGATGAGCATTTACTCTTCGACTCCTTCAACTTCGACGCTGGCTTGATCTCCTACCTTGTAGTAATGTAGTAGGTTATGTGTATGAATGAATGTATGGTAAATAAAGGCACTTGTTCTTTTTCTTCTTAAGGATTCCCCGAGATAACGGGGGGAAATGGATGTGATTTTGAGCATTAGCTTTAAAATGACAGCGGAAATCGAGATAAGAAAACATAAGGTTATGTTTTGCGTTCTATTTTGCGGAGGAGTTGTGTCGGCTTTGTATCGCGTATGTTCTTTCATTGCCATGAAATGCGTTTACATTGTTTATTACTGTCAGTAGCCTGGTTTCAATTAGCCTTAATTTCATCCGATTGCTTCGAGTCGATTTTTCAATTGGTTGAGTGTGGCTCGATCGTTTGCCGGCGGAAGTTCCATGGAAAAGGCATTAATTTTGAGACTTTTCACGAACTCATGTGATCATCCTCAATAGCGTTGTGGCCATGTGAAGTCGGATCGACCCGAGGGTACGGGGTTCAAAATCTGCTAAGAACCTTCTTTTTTCCATCTTCCTTTTTTTACTATTTTTTGTTTTGTTTTGTTTGCTTATTTGTTTTGCTTTGTTTTGTTTTTTTTTTGTTTTTAAATATATACCTAAATAACTGTTAATAAAGTGCAATAAACAGCAAGAAAAGTATTGTGTTTTCCAGAACAAGGATAGTCAGGATAGTATATTTATAATTTCAATTTCTATCATTTCCTAAAATTTACTGTGGGAAAACCAGAGGTGATAACTAATTGATTATTTTCTAAACAACGTACCCACGAGTTGACGATAGTCTTTCTTTCATTTAGATGACTAACTCCTTTTTTATGATACTCTTGTAAAGAAATGTGGTCGCTGAAAGATGGGTAAAATTCAGTAAGGAGTGGCAGGCTTGAATTTTCACCAGATGTCGCGTGATTTTAGGCTGTTTTGGCTAACTGGTCACAGAATCGACGGAAATGTTAAAAAAATTGATTGAAACTGTAGAAGAAAGCGAAAGAAACAAAATTAAGCCATAAAGAGGCACAGATGGGCAAAAGTGGATAAAAGTATAGCGGATTGCATTTAGGTGAACTTGAAAAATAGCGTCTCCTGTTTCTTCAAATCATCTCAGTTTGGATGAAACACCTTATGAAACAGTGATTTTGTCATTGAAAGATTTTACTGCGCAAACAAAAATCTTCAGCAGACTCTGCGAAAGTACTGTGACTCAGCCCCTCCACTGCAGGGATTGATTGCCTTGCAGTCATGTGCGGCAATTTCTGTTCTCGTTAATTTCAAAACTGCATATTTCTTGAGTTCTTTTACTGATCCGTTTATTTTATTGCTTATTTTAATGCAGAATACGCAGACCTTGGATGAATTTCTCAAGGATCGTGGTGGCCAACAGACCTTCAGGCCAGGTTTTGGGGAAACGGTTGACGAAGTTGATGAAATAACAATTCCAAAAGGGTAACTTAAAACAGATTGAAACCTTGAATTATTTATTAACCAAGCAGATCAAGTGAATACGTTAGTCATAGACCTCAGAAAAAAAGAGATGTTCGTTTTTGGGTTGGTTCCAGCTTTTCAGCCTGCAAGTAAGGTATCCTTTGGGGGAGTCGCGAGAAGTGTCGCGAAAGCAGCTCGCTCGCGCGTTCTGTCGCGACTTGTTTCGATCGCCATAAATGGAGAGCTTGTTCGCAGGCTGTTGCCTTTTTAATTGATATACATGGCTCGTCAGTGTACGTTTGAAATATTTATCCTGATGATTTGGAAGAACATAACCAAAGTTATGATTAATGGAAGACCTGAACGTTAATTACATAACCGTGAAGACTTGAATGGGAGAAAATACAGCTTCGTTTTCACCTTTGCCACAGTTTCTAAGGTCAGGGTCACTTTATGATCTTGGCCGTGTCTTCCCGGGGCCAGGGTGTTTTCATAATCAAGACAAACATGTCATTTGCTGTCGTAAATTAGGACTTGATTTCTTTGTTCTCTCTGCGCTGTGGCAAAAAAGAATTTTTGAAGTTTGCTAAAGGGCTTCGTCACGAAGTTTATCGTAATTGAAACAGTGAGGACTGCCACCAAAGTGAGTGAAACATAAAAATAACTGCGGAAAGCGTTTATGGAAAGTATAAATAAGACAGCAAATACAAATGGAGGAAGGGATGGACAAAACTTAACGAAGATTGAAGCGGATTGAAATTGTGTGGGTTCTTTTTTTGAAAACTTGTTAGCGTAAAGATTTGTCAAAGTTTATTTTTGTTGTTTGTTACGTTTGATTTAATGCTTGGGAGACGTATTTGTTGGACTTGAAGTTCTGATTTTGTCGTTTATAAGTAATTTCTCAAGTTCCATAGCGAATGAGGGCGCTTAATTGGCATTAGTGAGTTTACGCAATAGTACGGCAGAAAGAAGAGGACGGCAAAACGCTTGTGTGTGACAAACGTGACAGGGCTATTATTTAACGTTATGTGTCGTGATCTTCACTTAAATAAATGTTGTCTGGTCTTTTACAGAAAAAATCTGTTAAAAGGAAGGCGAAGTTTGACGGAAATTTTTTAGAAACAAAATTTTTGTCACACTTGTCACACAAGGTTTGCCGTCTTCTTTCCTCTCCCGTCCTGTTGCGTAAGCTTACTGTTGTATACACAATGAACCCGACAGTCGTGACACAACACCTTTAACTTGCATGAAGGCACTGATTGTCCTAACCTCCAAAGCAAATGATTTCTCTATTTATTATTGCAGCAAATTTGAGTTTGTTCCTCCTCCGCCGGGCTGGAGCCAGCATGAAATGGAAGCACCATTTGCTATTCCACCTCATTTACAAGGAGATGTGGCCCAACTGGAAGCAAGCTACGCGGGCGGCTTGAATACCATGTTTTCATTTTCACCAGTCACTGCTCCTCCACCACAAATTAACTTAAAAGCAGTCACGGATTATGTCGCCACGTAAGTGACCTTTCCTTCCTCCATAGCATTACCATAGTCTGACTCTTAGCCCGCGTAGCATAATGGTTTTGTCGGGAGCACTTCTGAGCGGCGAAGCTGCGAGAAAAATTTCTCGTTGCTCCCGCCCAAATCTCCTCGCAGTTTCTCTGCCCTCGCCCCGCTTTTATTACTTTGCGCGCCCAATTAAAAACGCCGTGCTACGCAGGCTATCTGATTCTTCCCCTTTTCTTACTTCTTGAACTGAGTCGCCATTTGTTTTTATAAGTCTTATTTTGAAGGAAGAATATGTTTGTGGTGTCGCTGATGGTGTTTTTCATGATGATGATGAGATTGATAACCATGGTGTTGTTGATTACGATGATCACGATGATAGCAATGATGGTGATAATATTGATGACAATGATGGCTGTGACTTTGGTGATCACGGCAATAATAGATAGGGACTTAAAGATTTAATGACGCGACGGCAACGAGCACGTCTAAAAAACAATAGGTTTAATGAGAAAAACAACAGCTTTTGCACGTGCAGCACGCTTTTTTGTACATTTCTTTGCCGTTTTTGCACTACAACGACGTAAAAATGCCTAATTTCGTGTTTTACGGAGAACGTAAACAGGCAACGACGAAATTTTATTTTGCTTTCTGAACTTGAATATGGTTCCTTGGAATTCACATTCAGAAGAGTTCGCGTACATTTCACACAGTAAGTAAATAGGAATAATCGCGATAAAGATTGAAAGAACGCAGATTCACTTTTAAGGCGACGTTCTCGTTGATTTCGCGTCGTTGGATCTTAAAATCCCTATTAGTGATTTAATAGGTTGTCGTCTTCATCATCATCATCATCGTCACTTTTATCACCATGGTCATCATTACTTTCATCACAATTGTCATCTTTATCATCGCCATCATCATCCTCTTGATCATCATCATTATTACCATTGTTTTCGTCATAACCATCATCATTACCAACATAATCACCATTATCATTGTCATTATTGTTATTATTGTCAATGATCATCGTCAAACAACGCCCTTATCGTCACCATCATCATCACCATCATCATCATCTTCATCATAAGCATCATCTTTTCTTTTTTTTTTTCATAGAATGTTACAAGAGATTTTGCGAGCAAACGGACCTCTGGAGCTGGCGGATCCCAACATTATGCAACCACTGAGCATGTTGCCAGACAATTACCAGGACATTATATCTAACGCTGGCGGCCTCAGGCCAATCTTGGAACAATCCCGCAAGTTTGTGTTCGACGGAAACAGAGTTATGCTTCCAGAGGATAAAGACTTTGAAGAACTCGTTCAAGATCTTAAGCCAAACACTAATAATCCTTTCCTTGAACGAATTAGTGAATCAAATAGTGATACTAGAAAATTAGAAAATGCGATCCAAGATGCAAAAGCAATTTGGGACGCAGATTCAGTGATGGAGACAGATGAGTTTGCTGGAGAATTGAATTTTTCTTCGACTTCTTCACAGTTGTCTCACACATTGTCGTCCTCTCCTTTTAATCCTGAAGCTAAGGAGTTTGTTCCTTCGTCCTCGCAAACGTTGTTGGATAATAGTTCATCAAAGACGTCTTTAGCTAGTAATGGCAGCAATGTAAAGAATGTTGAATTAGTTGATGATCAAATCGCTGAGGAGGGCAATACTAACATTCAAGTATCTGAGTCTGTTGACAATTGTACTGAAGAACACAGGCCAGTTTCAAATGGCGTTGAAGAAGACGAAACGGTTTCAAGTGATGCTGGAGAAAACAAGATTGTTTTAAATGGCAGCGAGGAGCAAAAACCAGTTTTGAGTGGCGCTGAGGAGCTTAAAACTTTTTCTAATGGCAATGAAGAGTTAAAACCATTTTCTAATGGCAGCGAGGAGCTCAAACCAATTTCTAATGGCACTGAAGAAACCAGACCTATTTCTAATGTCACTGAAGAACTCACACGTGTTTCTAATGGTGTTGAAGAACAGAAACCAGTTTCTAATAGCATTACTGAGCAGAAACCAGATTCGGAAAGTACGAAAGATTTTGAGGTAGACGGAAAACGATCTGAAGCGGGTCCTGTTTTGGATATTTATGATAATGACGTCAAAACGATCGGTGGAACTGAAAAACAAAATGAAAATGCCTTGACGGATAATGATGAAGTTGCGAAAAATGAACCGGTAACCGTTGGAAGAAAAAATTCTGACGATTCATCCGGCAGTGTGTCTCGTGTTACTTTCACTGTAGAACAAACGGAGAAGAATGTCGTCCCTGAAATAGCCGGTCCAAAGTTGCAGTCCACTCACAAGCGAACAGGCAGTAACAACTCTTCTTCGAGTGAACAGTCAGTGATTACAAGCAAGACAAAATCGGTTCAGACCCAGCCAAATGTGAAACACAAAGGCGTAGCAACAGATCCCATCCCTGAACCATTTAAAGCTGAGTATCAGCGAACTTTGGCTGAAAAAGACTCGCTGCAGGCCAGGCTGCAGGAAACTACGGAGAGACATAATGCTTTACTAAGTAAAAACTCGGCAGAGGTTGAAAAGGTTAAGAAGAAGCTGGCAGATGCTTTGCAAGACAAAGAGGTATGAAGCTGTTGTTTCAACAAAAGACTGCGGGAAGTCTCCCTTTTTGTTCAGATTTTCTGAAGGGAGTTTACTCGCGCGCGCCGACGCGAGAAACGAGGGCGGTAGCCCGAGGAAAACAGACGTTTTTTCGTGCCTCTCTCTTCTCTCGCCTTTAGTGTCGCGCGTCGGCATTTTCGTGTCTTGCGTGTTTCGGTCGATGGACTAAGAAAACCAAGAGACTGCTCGTAGAGCAAATCCAGTGAATGATGTATAATTTGGAGTTCAAGAGAGTTGTCTTCAACTCTATGAATCTAACACACTAGATAGTATCTGACACTGGTATTGATTATAATTGTGTTACTTAAGAAGGGCGCTTACGATTCAAAATTGGACGGCCAGACGGCCCAGTCAGTTTGAAATCGAACTAGGCTCTGTTTCTCGAGTTTTCGCCAGAACACATCGCCATGCATGCTATGTAGGTTCTTGGGAAGCTAATGACTTTTATTAGCTGGGAGGGAGGTTACTTGAGACAGAAAAATTAGGTGGCTGTGAAGTGCAGCTTTGAGGTAGTAATTTTCTAATTTGCACACATCCCCACCTCAGTTTCTCAAAGGGCAGATACTGGTTTTGAGGTTGTGTGCGAGACTGCACCATGAAAATTTATCGAGTGGATATCGCTATTCAGCTTTTTAAGTCCCAGTTTATGTTATTAGCTTCCCTTCTTTCTATGAAATGGCCTTGTTTTTAATTGGTGGGAAAAGTTGACAAAATATTCAGATTCTTTTGATCGCCTTGTTAAATGTTTATCACGGCTTAAGTTACCTTGATGGCGGGGAGTTTGTGTCCTGGAAGTTTCTTTTCTGGGTTCTACATTATTGTTTTATTTTTGGTTTGGTTGTGTGAAGCTCTTTCGTTAGCTGCAAAATTTGTACTTTTAATGCTGTTTTCATCTTCTTTGTAGAAATACTACAAGGAAGTGCAAGACATAAAACAGAAGAACTCAGAGGAAATACGAAAACTGCGCCAGCAATGTGAAGACAAAGAAGAAAAAATCAAACTTTTAAATCAAAAGATGCTGCAATCTACGGACGATAAGTAAGTATACTCATTGCCACTGAATATTTAAGCTGCCGAGGTGTAGGCTATGTTATTTATACCTATCAGTCTCTCTCCCATGTTGTAACCTTTCTTCTTTCAATGGTTGTGATTGGAGGAAAAAGGTCGCACCACTTTTTTCAGCCAATCGGGAGTAAGAACCAAAACCAGTTGTGACCTACTTACCCACGTTTTCCCGCCTTTATGATCGGCGTCTCTTTTTCGTTTCATATTCGAAATGCTTCACTTGCGTGTCCCTTGGAATGTGGTTGGCTTGAATGAAAAGCAATTTCCATCGACTAGAACGACGAGAATTTTTTTGGGGAGGTTGTGTGTCTTTGTGTTTGGGGGGCGGGGAAATTATCGTGGTTGTTTTTGAGACGTCACAGGGATTACTAAACGTAAAATGACTAAGAATTCTGGTCGAAATAGTCAAATGGTGCCATCGTGAAAACTTACTGTACCTACTTCGGATGATATAACTGGCTTTATGATGCTCCAGTGAACACTGCTCCTCGTTAAAGACAAACCACTAACTTACTATTTTGATCGCCCCTGAAAATAAACTGGATGTTTCGTTTTCCTTCTTCAGAACCAGTGCTGTTAACAACCTCAAGAAAGAACTTGCCACTTGTAAAGGCCAATTCTCAGCAGAAAAGTAGGTTCTTTTTGAAAAGGAGAAATTAAAAAATGTGTAAAACTTGGGTGAAAAATCGACTGAAGAAATTCCTTTTAAAATATCACTCTCTAGGGATTCTTGGAACAAAGAACGCTCTGAAAAGGAAGATTTGCTTAAGAATATGAAAGTTCAACATCAACAACAACAGACTAGGGCCCAAGACGCCGAGGTAATTTTGTTTGTAATCTGGAAACTGCTCAGTAATCTTCAGATGGTCACACAGACTAAAGTTAGAACTACCTTGTACAGTATAATAAACAGTAACACAGGAAAGTACTGCTCAATTGCTTTCATTTGAATGGTCAAACTTTAGTATTTCATCCACAGACTCACAAGTTAGAACCACCTTGTACAGCATAATAAACAGTACCACAGAGCGTTACCGCTCAGAAGCTTTTATTTGAATGGTCACACTTCGAAAAGAACGCAGTGCTCTTGCCCTTATGGAATCATTTTTTATACATGCATGTTTTTTATTTTAGTGCATTAAACTGCTCGTTAATCTTTTGTCAGATCAAGCTTTTGGAGCTTCGTCGAGACGTTGGGTTGCGGTTCCTGGAAAGAGCTTATCAAGAATCACACATTACCATCAACAACCTTCTACAGGCTGTAAATGCCAGGTTTGTTGCTTAACCACATTAATTACATTTATGAAACCAGGAAGTAAACACCGTAACAGTTTAGTCAATTTTATTTATTTACTTAGGTTCGCCAATTCTTGGAAGGGGCACCACAACAGCGCGTGTCGCCAATTACTGTGGGCCCGTTTTTTCTTTCATTGCGTTGTTCAAGGGCTATAAAGTACATCGTCCGGTGTATTCTACTTCGGTGAATTGTTTAAGATGAATTTTGTTTGCTTTGTAACAGAATTGCAGGTCCAAAAGTGGAAGAATTAATTAATACTTGGAAGAATTATGCAGCGGAATGTCATCAAAGGATATTACAATGCAAGGTAAAACGAGGCTAGGTGCAAAAACCTTTCTTGTGAAATTGAGTTACCGTATTTATTCGATTAACCGCCCTGGGCGCTTATTAAATTTTTGGATCTTGAGAGTGGGAGCTTATTCGAGGCGGGCGCTTATTAACTTTTTCTGCCTTTAGGATGGGCGCTTATTCGAGGTGGGCGCTAATTCGAGGTTGGGCGCTTATTCGAATAAATACGGTATATTTGCATGAGAATGAAAAGTCATTTTCATATCAATAGCTAAGCACTTAGCCTCTATTGGAAACAGAGGCTTTGAGCAACTAGGGAATGGAGTATTGGAGTACTATGCCTTGGTATTGAGAATTAATCATCATCATCATCGTTAATAAGGTTGAAGTGGTTGACGTTGTTTGTAACCTGCGACCAATTGCTGTCGTTATGCGTTTTCAGTAGTTGCTTCCACATGAACACGAGTTCCGCCTTCAGCTATACCTAAGTAAATCACGCAAATTATTAGTGATGTACAATTGTTTCACAGGACAAATTACTGCTTCTTCCTCACCGTGTTTACTTTTCTCGTAGACTACGTTTAATGAACAGATAGAGCTACTGAAGACTGGCAGGACCCTTGCAAGTGTTCCTCAGCTGACTATCCCGGGTCCACCTCCTTATCCAGCCATTCCAGTTTTACAGTCTGTGGTAGGTTACCCTTGAGACTTGTACAATCAGAAATCAACGTAAAATCTACAATAGGACGTAGCAGAATTCATGTTGGGAAACAATGAGTAAGCATCGGCTATGGTGCGAAATCAGATTCCATTTTCCTGATAGCAATGAAGAGAGAATAGCCTCGTCACGAGGGGTTCTTACAGTGCCGAAAATCCTTGTTTTGGACTCCAACGAATAACTGGAAGTGCGTCTCGAATGTCCCTTCAACCTGATTGGCCAATGGAACAATCGCTTTTAACAGGTCGATCATGGTGCACACTTAAAATCCTGGTACACATCTGGCCCCAGTTGTAAAAAAGGTGGATAACGCTATCCACCGGATAAATCACTGTCCACTGGATAGCGCAATTGGTTTCCCTAACACCTGTCCGTTGGATAGTGATTCATCCGGTGGATAGCGCTATCCAACTTTTGAACAACTGGGGCCTGGCGACCCAGAACAAGGATTTCGGCGCTGACTCGCAGACGGGCTCAACCAGAGATTTAGGCAATGTTCATACGATACCGGACAACTTTTGCGCCGGCCCGAAAACCATAACGGATAGGGATTCTGTTCACTCATAAGAACGGTGATTTCGGTGCGATTTCTGTAACGGAATAAAGCTGTGTCGCGCTTATCTCGAAAGTGGGGGGTCACATACTTTCCCGGAGAGATTTTCGTGTGGACACAAAAAGAGTCCGTTAAAGTTGGAACTGACATAGCCTTAGTTTCGTCTGCGGTTTGGACTAGAGGGCTTCTCCTGCTCAAAGTTCCTTTCAATTGACAGTTGACTTATACCTGCCAACTCTTTTAAATTTCTGGTTGACATTTTCATCCTGAGAGTGCCAGGAGTTTTCGTAGGGATCCGATAATATCCGAAGACGTTCGAAGACGTTCCAAAGTGTTTCGTCTAACACGAAAACGGGAACAGCAAGGAACACGACCTCGTCTCTATTGACTTTCCCTACTAAAGTAAGAGAATTTGGAGAAAGTCGATCATTCACAAGGACTTTTCTTTTCTCTCATTGGTTCCAGTTTCTTTAAATAGTGCTGTAATGGCTCAAACTTTTCTACCAGGCGTGAGTAGGCGTGAGATCGAAGTTTTCGATCCGCAATGGTGACACTTGGAAGCTATAGTTGACCTTGTGTCTTTTCATCCAGGTGCCAGGACAACAGCAGCAACAACAAAACCAACAACAGCAACAACACCAGCCCCAAACCCAACCTCAGCCCCAGCCCCAACCCCAGCTCCAGCCCCCTGTGGAAAACAAGGCTCCATTACCCAGAGCGACTGACCCTCTCCTCCCTAATGCACCTGCTGGTGCTATTGGCGCAGTCGCGGGTCCTTCTTCAGTTGGACCCGTTCCTGGCAATCCTCATGCTGCTGTTGGCGGAGATAAAACTGCCATTGCTGCCGCTGCCGCTACCGCTACAACTGTGGTTGACAAAGCAAGACCTTCCAACAGCTTTGAAAAAATTATGCTTCGTCTATCCACCATGTACCCGAATTTTACCCGGTAGGTAGACGATATCTTTACTCTCGGCTACATTGTATAGTAGAATAAACATCACCCCAGGAGAGTATTGCTCGGTCGCTTTTATTTGAATGATAACTCGAGGATTTCATCCACAGAATCTTACGTTAGGGCCACCTTGTACAGCAAAATAAACAGTAGTACAGGAAAGTACTGCTCAGTAGCTTTCATTGGAATGGTCACACTTCAGGATTTTATCCACGGACTCAAAAGTTAGAACCACCATGTACAGCGTAATAAACAGTACCACATGTAAGTACTCCTCAGTAGCTTTCATTTAATTGGTTACACCCTTTAGAACCACCTTGCACAGCATTGACAGTATCACAGGAAAGTACTGCTCAGTAGCTTTTAGAATCTTGTACAGCGTAATAAACATTACCAAGAAAAAGAAATGTACATTTGAAATACGTCCGTTTCTGTACTGAAACCTCTTGATTCATGCAGTCTTATGCAAAGTTCGATTTACCCAGAAAAACTGAACCACATCTGAAATGGACGCCGCTTAGCACTTTTGATCGCCCCTGAAAATAAACTGGATGTTTCGTTTTCCTTCTTCAGAACCAGTGCTGTTAACAACCTCAAGAAAGAACTTGCCACTTGTAAAGGCCAATTCTCAGCAGAAAAGTAGGTTCTTTTTGAAAAGGAGAAATTAAAAAATGTGTAAAACTTGGGTGAAAAATCGACTGAAGAAATTCCTTTTAAAATATCACTCTCTAGGGATTCTTGGAACAAAGAACGCTCTGAAAAGGAAGATTTGCTTAAGAATATGAAAGTTCAACATCAACAACAACAGACTAGGGCCCAAGACGCCGAGGTAATTTTGTTTGTAATCTGGAAACTGCTCAGTAATCTTCAGATGGTCACACAGACTAAAGTTAGAACTACCTTGTACAGTATAATAAACAGTAACACAGGAAAGTACTGCTCAATTGCTTTCATTTGAATGGTCAAACTTTAGTATTTCATCCACAGACTCACAAGTTAGAACCACCTTGTACAGCATAATAAACAGTACCACAGAGCGTTACCGCTCAGAAGCTTTTATTTGAATGGTCACACTTCGAAAAGAACGCAGTGCTCTTGCCCTTATGGAATCATTTTTTATACATGCATGTTTTTTATTTTAGTGCATTAAACTGCTCGTTAATCTTTTGTCAGATCAAGCTTTTGGAGCTTCGTCGAGACGTTGGGTTGCGGTTCCTGGAAAGAGCTTATCAAGAATCACACATTACCATCAACAACCTTCTACAGGCTGTAAATGCCAGGTTTGTTGCTTAACCACATTAATTACATTTATGAAACCAGGAAGTAAACACCGTAACAGTTTAGTCAATTTTATTTATTTACTTAGGTTCGCCAATTCTTGGAAGGGGCACCACAACAGCGCGTGTCGCCAATTACTGTGGGCCCGTTTTTTCTTTCATTGCGTTGTTCAAGGGCTATAAAGTACATCGTCCGGTGTATTCTACTTCGGTGAATTGTTTAAGATGAATTTTGTTTGCTTTGTAACAGAATTGCAGGTCCAAAAGTGGAAGAATTAATTAATACTTGGAAGAATTATGCAGCGGAATGTCATCAAAGGATATTACAATGCAAGGTAAAACGAGGCTAGGTGCAAAAACCTTTCTTGTGAAATTGAGTTACCGTATTTATTCGATTAACCGCCCTGGGCGCTTATTAAATTTTTGGATCTTGAGAGTGGGAGCTTATTCGAGGCGGGCGCTTATTAACTTTTTCTGCCTTTAGGATGGGCGCTTATTCGAGGTGGGCGCTAATTCGAGGTTGGGCGCTTATTCGAATAAATACGGTATATTTGCATGAGAATGAAAAGTCATTTTCATATCAATAGCTAAGCACTTAGCCTCTATTGGAAACAGAGGCTTTGAGCAACTAGGGAATGGAGTATTGGAGTACTATGCCTTGGTATTGAGAATTAATCATCATCATCATCGTTAATAAGGTTGAAGTGGTTGACGTTGTTTGTAACCTGCGACCAATTGCTGTCGTTATGCGTTTTCAGTAGTTGCTTCCACATGAACACGAGTTCCGCCTTCAGCTATACCTAAGTAAATCACGCAAATTATTAGTGATGTACAATTGTTTCACAGGACAAATTACTGCTTCTTCCTCACCGTGTTTACTTTTCTCGTAGACTACGTTTAATGAACAGATAGAGCTACTGAAGACTGGCAGGACCCTTGCAAGTGTTCCTCAGCTGACTATCCCGGGTCCACCTCCTTATCCAGCCATTCCAGTTTTACAGTCTGTGGTAGGTTACCCTTGAGACTTGTACAATCAGAAATCAACGTAAAATCTACAATAGGACGTAGCAGAATTCATGTTGGGAAACAATGAGTAAGCATCGGCTATGGTGCGAAATCAGATTCCATTTTCCTGATAGCAATGAAGAGAGAATAGCCTCGTCACGAGGGGTTCTTACAGTGCCGAAAATCCTTGTTTTGGACTCCAACGAATAACTGGAAGTGCGTCTCGAATGTCCCTTCAACCTGATTGGCCAATGGAACAATCGCTTTTAACAGGTCGATCATGGTGCACACTTAAAATCCTGGTACACATCTGGCCCCAGTTGTAAAAAAGGTGGATAACGCTATCCACCGGATAAATCACTGTCCACTGGATAGCGCAATTGGTTTCCCTAACACCTGTCCGTTGGATAGTGATTCATCCGGTGGATAGCGCTATCCAACTTTTGAACAACTGGGGCCTGGCGACCCAGAACAAGGATTTCGGCGCTGACTCGCAGACGGGCTCAACCAGAGATTTAGGCAATGTTCATACGATACCGGACAACTTTTGCGCCGGCCCGAAAACCATAACGGATAGGGATTCTGTTCACTCATAAGAACGGTGATTTCGGTGCGATTTCTGTAACGGAATAAAGCTGTGTCGCGCTTATCTCGAAAGTGGGGGGTCACATACTTTCCCGGAGAGATTTTCGTGTGGACACAAAAAGAGTCCGTTAAAGTTGGAACTGACATAGCCTTAGTTTCGTCTGCGGTTTGGACTAGAGGGCTTCTCCTGCTCAAAGTTCCTTTCAATTGACAGTTGACTTATACCTGCCAACTCTTTTAAATTTCTGGTTGACATTTTCATCCTGAGAGTGCCAGGAGTTTTCGTAGGGATCCGATAATATCCGAAGACGTTCGAAGACGTTCCAAAGTGTTTCGTCTAACACGAAAACGGGAACAGCAAGGAACACGACCTCGTCTCTATTGACTTTCCCTACTAAAGTAAGAGAATTTGGAGAAAGTCGATCATTCACAAGGACTTTTCTTTTCTCTCATTGGTTCCAGTTTCTTTAAATAGTGCTGTAATGGCTCAAACTTTTCTACCAGGCGTGAGTAGGCGTGAGATCGAAGTTTTCGATCCGCAATGGTGACACTTGGAAGCTATAGTTGACCTTGTGTCTTTTCATCCAGGTGCCAGGACAACAGCAGCAACAACAAAACCAACAACAGCAACAACACCAGCCCCAAACCCAACCTCAGCCCCAGCCCCAACCCCAGCTCCAGCCCCCTGTGGAAAACAAGGCTCCATTACCCAGAGCGACTGACCCTCTCCTCCCTAATGCACCTGCTGGTGCTATTGGCGCAGTCGCGGGTCCTTCTTCAGTTGGACCCGTTCCTGGCAATCCTCATGCTGCTGTTGGCGGAGATAAAACTGCCATTGCTGCCGCTGCCGCTACCGCTACAACTGTGGTTGACAAAGCAAGACCTTCCAACAGCTTTGAAAAAATTATGCTTCGTCTATCCACCATGTACCCGAATTTTACCCGGTAGGTAGACGATATCTTTACTCTCGGCTACATTGTATAGTAGAATAAACATCACCCCAGGAGAGTATTGCTCGGTCGCTTTTATTTGAATGATAACTCGAGGATTTCATCCACAGAATCTTACGTTAGGGCCACCTTGTACAGCAAAATAAACAGTAGTACAGGAAAGTACTGCTCAGTAGCTTTCATTGGAATGGTCACACTTCAGGATTTTATCCACAGACTCAAAAGTTAGAACCACCATGTACAGCGTAATAAACAGTACCACATGTAAGTACTCCTCAGTAGCTTTCATTTAATTGGTTACACTCTTTAGAACCACCTTGCACAGCATTGACAGTATCACAGGAAAGTACTGCTCAGTAGCTTTTAGAATCTTGTACAGCGTAATAAACATTACCAAGAAAAAGAAATGTACATTTGAAATACGTCCGTTTCTGTACTGAAACCTCTTGATTCATGCAGTCTTATGCAAAGTTCGATTTACCCAGAAAAACTGAACCACATCTGAAATGGACGCCGCTTAGCACTTTTGTTTTTTGTTTTTGTCTTTTCTTTTTTCTCTCGTTAAAACTCATTTGCGTTCTTCTTGTTTTCCGATTGTGTGCTGCTAGTTTGGAATTGACGGGCTTTATAAAGGAAGTGCGACATAACAAACATGGTTCACTGACGGGCCTGTCTCTTGAGGACATCGTTGCGAGTGTGTCTGAGCTGGTAGAACAGAAGATAAAGGTATGCTCATAAACTTCGCTAGCTTACGCTGTTTTTTGGCAATTTCAACCCTTAACGAACCATCGCAGAATTGATTCAAATAGAAAAATAGCTGCGTGAAACTGTAGAAAAACACTAGAAAAATACAGAAAAGCCAGAAAGGAGCGCGGAGGAGCAAAGCTGTAGGAGATTGAAACGGATTGCATTTATTTAAACTTGGAAGGCAGTGAACCCCTTTTCAAGTTTGTCTCAATGTGTACGAAGGTGTAACATGTAGTGCTTCACTTTGGTATTCCATCCAAGGAGACTCGATACACAGAAGGTAATTTTCCGTCAGTTCTCATACATCGCTTCGTTTACTACCCTTGTCAACAAGAATAAGAAAGACTATTGGTAGTGTAGTTTTTCTTTGTATTCGCTAATCCCATATCTATTCCCCTGAGAATTCATTCGCGATAACATTTTATTTTTGTCTGAAGGCTGGCTTATTACGCCCCGGGCCTGTCCCACCGAACAGTGCCCCCGCAACACAACGACCGCTTAAACCTACCATGATGCCGCAGAACATCCAACCAACACAGGCAGCCCAATCTGCCATACCAGGAGCGCCGGAAATGCTAAAAATGATCCCTGGTAGCCTAGGTTACGAAGAAGATCCGTGCGTTATTTGTCACGAGGACATGAATGCTTCTAACGATATTGTTACCTTGGAGTGCGGCCACCGATACCACTCACCGGTAAGAATAACCTCACTAGTTTTTCGCTAGATAGTCCACACTGTAAAGACAAGTTACCAAGTGTGCTGGGATGTGTCACTGGTTCGAGTTGATCAGGGGTCAAGCATTCAAAGCTCATGCAATATCCATCAACCAAACCGTTGGGCATATTACCCGGGCCCCCTCCTTATTCTTAGGCCAACTGAAAGCCACCAAGGGACGAGAAAAATTGTTTTAGGGAGGACCCTCTCTACTCTTAGGGTTTGGACACTATGGTTTGGATGAGAGGGCCTCCATCTTACTTCACGATCTGAATCCTCCATCGCAAACTCTAATTTCCAGACTGCAAACATCTATGGGGCGCCGTTTGTAAAAAAAATGATTTAGCTTAATTTTGTCATTTTTTTCGTTATTTATTAAATAAAGTTTTCTGATATGATATCATACGTCAATGATTTGATATAATAAATGTTGATTTCAAATCATGCGTTTATGATTTGATATAATAAATTATTATTTAAAATCATGCGTTTATGATTTGATATAATAAATTCTGATTTCAAATCATACCTTTATGATTTGATATAATAAATTATTTTTTCAAATCATACCTTTATGATTTGATATGATAAACATTGATTTCAAATCATAAGTTTATGATTTGATATAATAAATCCTGATTTCAAATCATAAGT
>CALNXI010001031.1:74142-113924 GCA_942486025.1 Porites evermanni | reverse complement strand
GGGAGTGGAGAACGGCCCCCCCCTTTTTCTTGAGGCGAACGAAGGATCCCCGAGGGGCGAAAAAATTTTTTTCCGGTGGGGGCCCCCCCCCCCCCCCCCTTCTCTCTTGGGGTTTGGACACTATAGTTTGGATGAGGAGGCCTCCATCTTACTTCACGATCTGAATCTTCCATCGCAAACTCTAATTTCCAGGCTGCAAACATCAGCCCTGTAATAGTAAGGTAATGAGCGCTAGACTCGTCTGAAAAGTAGTGTAGCATTCCGTTCCTATCTTCTAACATACATGATAACGCTAATTTGAAAAAAACTTGTAAACACGGATATTTGAGAGCTTAGGATTTGTGGACGACTACGAGTTCGAGATTTTCTCAGATTGAATAGTAAGTGGTGCACGCGCGTGAACCAGCGTCATTTTGGCGGGAAAACGTGTTAGCCGTCGTCATTCTACAACGAGTTTTAGCGAGAATGTCGTAGTGGCAGGAACAAGTTATCAAATGTAAGAAGTTTTATTATTCTGCCATCGGAAGAGGGCTTAAAGTCCTTCAGTTTAAATAACCGTTGTGACCTTTTTGGTGAAAAAAAGTTAAATGAAGCCTTCGGGGTGTCTTATTTTTAGAACACGCGCAAAAACTTTCAGTAAAATCCCGTACTCGAGCTCGTCCCTAAACTTGGTGTAGAGTAACAATGCTGTTAACTTACTTGTCTTAGTGTATCCGAAAGTGGCTGCTTGGTGAGCAAAGTACTTGTCCAACTTGCCGTGTGCATGCTCTTCTTCCCGACGAATTCCCTCGTCTTAAGTAATAATGATTGTTGTTCATTGAAGAGTGAAGAATATTGGCCTGTAAAGAAAGTTTGGTAACACACCTCTATACAGGAATACAACAACTTGGATTCATCCTCTGCCCTTTATTGGTGTGTCACGCATTGAAAGAAGAATTGCGCAACATTGATGTGTTACAATGTCACGTAATGCCATACAGTACATATTAGCGTAAGATAAGTGAAGAAAATGTGGTATATTTATTATCAGGGAACGTAAAAGCTTAAAGATGTTAAGTGCTGTGGATGAAGATTAAAATTTATGACAGTGTTATTTATAGAGAATAACAAGATTAAACTTTTGAAGTTAATCTACAGTGGCGGCTTTCAGACGAGATAATCCCGCAAAGATAATTTCGACACAGCATGATTCGGAAGAGTCATAAAAAATTTTGTAACAATTCGATTAAGTAACCTGGGACCAAAAAATTCTGTGATGTGTTTTATTGCTTTTATCAAGGAACTTAAATAGAGCAACCTATAAAACTGGTTTTTCTTGAAAATTGAACATTATCACCTAAGTAATTAGTTCAGTATCTTTAAGTCCAGTTAATTACTTTTTTAGGAACTATTTTTAATAAACTTTAGAGCGAGCTGTTTGCGTAGTGCTGTTCTAGTAAATGATCTCACAGTACCCGCTTATTGCAAGATTTAAATATTTTTCACGAGTTTTGGTTTTTTCATATCTCAAGATGCGCTCGTGTCCATTTTCTTTTTTAGTTCTTTCGCGTTTCGCCGGAAGAAAACAGGGAAAAGGGGGCATATTTATAGTCTTCAGACCAATAAAATAGTGAAAGTCATTATTGCTTGTGAGCGCAACTCTTCCAAGAAACACTTGAAATGCCTTTAAAATGATAAAACATGCTAGAAGGTGTTTGCGCTCCTGTTTGTTCAGGAAGTCAAACATATAGGTGGAATTCATTTGTCGGCTGTTTTGTTCTTTTTAAACTAACTAAACAGAGAGGAAACATTCGAATCTTTACATCGCAGGACTGCGATCGATTAATTATAAGATCGGAGAATGCGACGCCGATCGTCTGAGCTGACACTAAAAATAATGGTCCCTTCGACGGTTTTTCCCAAGTTTTTATAAGGACCACTTAGGGCATTTTCATCGACACTGCTGGGAATTTATCAGTAAACTTGCGAATTACTCAATTTGCGAACGAAGAAAAAAGGCGAATTTTTCAGACGTTCGTATTGTTGGGGCACACACCTACCCCCACCACACAAACGTCTCTAAAATTTCGCGACTTTGCGAAGCTCCCGGGCGGGGTGAAGCTCTATCTTCTTTAGCAAATCAGTTCCAAACTCGGCAAGTTTGCTAATTTTAAGGCGATCTTTCCAGCCGTGTCCATGGATATTCCCCAGCTTAACAGATTGTAATGTGTTCTTGAAGCGGTGTGGAGGGTTTTTCGGCAACTGGTACATGCGGGGCACAGTTGTCTCAATAGCTGGAAAAAAAATTCCTTGGACAACTATCGCCTTGCAGACAAATGTGACTATAGGGCCTTTTACCGACATCCCGATAATACGTATACTAAGTCCCGGCAAAAAGCAAATTACAGAGGCGACCACTTGGGTACGTGATCGCCGCGTCTTACTTTCTCGCATCATTCTTGCCGAATCTTCGAATAGACTCAAATGTCTTTGATACAAAAGACGTCCGCACCTATGGTTAATCCAAGAAAACAAAGCATCTTTTTTGAAGACCTTTAGCAATTTTGTATTTCATCACTTGTTATACCACTAAAGGAAATGGGAAGCGGAAATGACGTGTTGGAAAAAAAGCTACTTTTATGGTGTTTTTTGTTGTGCCTCTCGCCAACTTGTCACGCGCGCGTTTAGTAGTGTGAGCAGTATTTTTTGAGTTTCGTGACCGATATCTATCCGACGTTCATACTTGAAATGCTTTCGCGTTACCCTCCCGAAAATACCTCCGCGAAACATTTTATTACTATTTCCGGCTTGAATCTCTTTACCTTAAAGCGTTGTCTCTCGACATGTTCCTTATTAATTTCAAAGAATAATAGCCTCCACAATGCGCTCGATATGTTAATTCACCGACAAAACAACTTCCTTTATCGCCTATGTTTTGTTTGCGAACAATCTCTTCATCAAGTTATCGAATTTCAATTGCAAAGTCACGCCAAATCTTTAGGCGTGAGTTAGCTAAAAAAATCCGTTCCAAAAACAAAATTAACCAATTAATGTGAATTCTGCAAATTTACAAGTCTCTTTCGTTTTGTCTAATTGTTGTATTTGAAGACGAATGGTATAAATTTTGCAAGTTTTTAGCACCCCGGGCAAGGCAAATAATAAACCACGTGTACAGATCGTCCCAATAAGATCATCGACAAGCGATATAATTATTCCTTGGAATGTTAATATAGTATGAAGAACCAATCGCAGCGTCCCTTGAGGGTAGCTCTTGATAATCGACTTCAAAGTCAAGACTGGCGTTCCGACAGAACGTGGTTTCATGATACCCGTACACTAACAGATTTACACTGCCTTAGGAAATAGAGCACTTTATTCAGCATTACAAAGATCTTAACGCTGCATCGAGTCTGCTTCATGTTGAGAAACGTTCATTAACCGAGATTTCGTTCATTATTTAAACTATGCCGAGTCACAGATCAGATCGGGCGCATAGAGACCAAGATCACAGTCACAGAGACAAGAGAGAGCGAGAGAAGCTAACTCGTGAGGAATCGGGAAGCCAAGAAATCTTAGATGAAGGAATTATACAAGTTCAGGTGATCCCTCAGGACGATAACTGGGGCGAAACAGCCACTTCAATCACTGAAACAGCAACCTCGATTGTCACTTTAAGCGAGACTTCACTTAGCGATGTTGGAAAAGAGAGACGACGGATGCCATGTAACTTTGGGCGCCATTTTAAGCTGGTCCCGGCGGCGATTTTGAGCATTTTTGCTGTTGCTTCACCGATCCTCTTCGTTGTATTTCCCCTGGTTACGTGGAAGCCTTCACTCTGTGGTTCTAAATGTGATGGGCTCTTCATCAGCTTCACAGTTAAAGAACTGTTATTGATGATAGCAATCTGGGCTTTGTATTTCAGAACATCGCGGGCCTCAATGCCGCGCGTATTTGTTCTCCGAGTCGCAATGATGGTGTTGGTTTTTGTGGTTCTTGTGTGCTACTGGCTCTTCTACGGCTTACGAATCATCGAAGCTCAAGTGACAGACTTTATGGACATCATTAATTTTTCAGTAACCCTGATAGATACTCTATTGTTCCTTCACTATGCTTCTTTAGTGGTTCTCTGGATCCGTCAAACCGACCCTCTGTTTACATTGAAAGTAATCAGAAGCACTGATGGAGTGAGTAGATATTACAACATCGGGCCTCTGTCGATTCAGCGTACTGCTGTGTTTGTGTTAGAGCAGTACTACAAGGATTTCCCGGAATATAATCCTTATATGATGCAAACGCCCGCGAGGACAGCGCATAAACAATTCTCCAGTCTTACGTTCTACGATATTGACGGTAAACCAAATGACAAAGTTAATCCGCGAGCCAAGGCAATCTTGACGGCTGCTTCTACTCGTAGACGTGATCCTGCCAGAAATGACCGCTTTTATGAAGAAGCTGAATTCGATAGAAAGGTCAAACGACGAAAAGCGAGGTTGTTCAATGCCTGCGAAGAGGCGTTCGGACACATCAAGCGCGTTCAACTTGAACGCGGCCCTTGTGTTCCAATGGATCCCGAAGAAACCGCACAATCGCTCTTTCCGTCTTTTGCGAGGCCACTTCAGAAATATCTCCGAACTGTACGACTTCATCATCGCTACTCAATGGATGGTATCATTAAGCATCTAGCCCATTGCTTGACATTTGACATGACGCCGAAAGCCTTTTTGGAACGTTATGTGAGCGAACAACCATGTTGCGAGTTTACAACAAAGCGGCGAACGCAAAACTGGAGTTTAGTATGCGAAGAACAAGTGACAAAGCCGCTATCTGCCTCGACAGTGTTTCAACTTAAAGGCGAAGACCTTTCAATTATAGTCACTGTACGTAGGCTACCGTATTTGGACATTTCAGAGGACGAGTTTGATTTTGAAAACAACAAATTTGTGCTAAGACTTAACTCTGAAACTTCGGTCTGAGCGATGGATTTTGGGGGGGGTCGAATCCGCCAAAATGTGATTTATATTTTGTACATAAACTAAGTATTGGTCTGTTTTTGCTACGGTACTTTACTTTGCTCTCCAAGAGAGAAAAATAACAACAAACTTTAAGTTAAGAAACTTCTAAATGTCGTAAACTTCCCCAGCTTCCAGCGGAATGTTTATCCGGACATGTTAAAGTGTGTAGTATATTGCTTTTCAATTCGTTCTCTGGCTGTTTTTAAGTGCCTGCGAAAGAAGATCATCTTGTATAGAGTTTCTTGTCAAGTTCAAGAGCCACAATCAAAACAGTTATTTTCTTTAGAATTCTGTACGTGCTTAAATGTACAAAACACCCACTGTTTTGTCAATTGAACGTTTTCTAATAGATTGCTTGAATAATGAAATAGATTGGCCTTAGTTTTTGAAATAGATTAACATTAGTCTGATGGTTATCGTTTGCTCTTTTGTGATATCCGAAATTCCAGGTTTAAACTATTCAATAGTTACGAAGGTGTATTTTAGTATTGTTTCCAAATTTTGTACTTCAGTGATATTGCTAGCTCTTAACAAAGAGTTTATGCTGTTTCCAGAAAAATGCCCTTTCGCGGGCTAACCTGTTGCGTTAATGGAATTAAAAACCTGAGTTAATTTTCCCGAGAGTTGAAATTTCGGCACGATGAGGTGAATTAATCTTCTCACTTGTAAATTTCACCTTTGTTGCGGTTATAAATGGGCTTAAAAATGTGCGTTATGGTCACTTAATTTCGCCTGTTATTTATGTGTCGATTATTGTAAACTATGTTTCCTCTGTGAGAGAAAAACACTTAAATCTGTCGGAGGTCGACCTATTTTTTGCAGCAATGTCAGTGAAATTCTACACATTTGATTTAATTTGTTTGGTTTGATTTCTTTCATCTCCGTTTTGTGAACTTTTAAAAGTGACATCCTCAAAGCTATTCCCGTCTTCACGGCGCGATTTTAATGTGGGACTTATATGTAAATTGTTTGAATGATTCCGTGCTACTGATAAGATCGGTCGATTATTGTTACTTGTTTGACATGGGCAAAAAAGACTGGCCGCTTATAAAAATACTTCGTTTCGAGACAGACTCTTTCAGGAATTCGTCTGCTGTCGAAATGCTGACAAATTCCAACATACTTATAAACATTGCTCTGTAAGGAAACTTCCAGCCAAGAAAGTGGTTGAGTTGAAAGCGGTCCTTTCCTTTAGGCATAAAGCAAAACTTGATCAAGTGAAATAATTTCAAAAGCGTTGCTTTAGTGGCATACTACATACGATATTTGGATGATTTAGTGAACATTTTCGTCTGTGTTTTTCTAAAATGGACAGTCGTGACTGGTGAGCGTGGTTGTAATAACTGTTAACGTGAAAAGGGTGTGAATCGCCCCGGGAAGGCTAATGATAAACAAGGATTCGTTATTTACATTACCGAATGTTAATTACGAACCACTTCAGCAACGCTTTACAAATAACCCTTGCGTGAGCCATATGGGCTCCTGCCCTTGATTTTCATAGAAAATGCGCGGTACAAATTTCTAGTAATAATAATAATGAGGGGTGAGTGGCACGCCTTGAACTTATTATGTGGCATGGGCCCGGGGGGGTACATTAGGAATTTATGGGTGGGGAAGTGCTGCTGGGACCCTGAAACCCTTAGCCTATACCAGAGCTACTTCAGCTGAATATTGCTACCCTATACTAGACTAANCTGGGACCCTGAAACCCTTAGCCTATACCAGAGCTACTTCAGCTGAATATTGCTACCCTATACTAGACTAAACTCCCCAAATCCCCCCTATCCTAGAGTAGCTGTTTTCCAGAAACTACTGAGGTCAATAGCACAGTCCAGCCAAAACGAAACCGATTTGATTTTTATTGTTATTATTATTTAGTGGCAATTGCCGGTTTCCCTAGTCGTAGACTTAAATCTTCAACCAATTGATCAGTTTCCTGGAAAATGATACCCTATTCTAAACCCAAACGCCCTGATTTATATTACCTTATCCCAGTGTAAACTACCTATAAAGCCCATATATGGAAGTACGTGTACCCCCGGGGGCCTGGTGTCTCCCCGTCATTAAAGTCGACAAACGGCGAAGAAACTTCGTATATTCGGAACACGGTCGGCTGCTGTCCGGCTAGGCTACATTCGGAAATGGCCGTATTTTCCAAAAATGTGATTGTTCGGCAACCAAAAACTAAAATCTCTCCTGAAAATAATTTATTAGTCCGTGCAAAAGCAGCCCACCATTTTACGGCATAATTTTATCGTCAACAGGGTTATTTTGAGTCTTTTTTCTCGATCTTGCTGTGAACTTTCAATTATCCTATTGCGTTCTATACCGTTTATTTTTAAACTCCTGCAAAGACATTTTATAGTTCAATTCCACACAAACAGGACATTTAGTTAAGGAAAATGAAATTTATTTCATAATGGGATTTCATGTAATTCCCCTAATCCTTAAAATCAAGTTCAACTAAATTGAACGGAAATGGCTTTTGAAGAGGGATTAGATTTGACCTAACAAAAAAAAAAGGTGATAGGAAATGAATTTAGATTTCAGTTACACATTCAGGATTTAATACACAAGATGACGAAAGACAGCGGAAACTACAGCGGAAGTTTTTTTGTCATTTGCATGTAATTTCTTTGCTTACTTTAAGTTCCATAGCCATTGAGGGCAAGTAATTGGCAAAATTAAACGAAATGAACTGGATTGCCGTGACTTAGCCCCTTTAATGCCCCTAATCGAGATTAATAAGCACCCCTGCTTCTTTAATCGGCGAGCGAATTGAACCACTTGGTTAGTTTAGGCGGGGACGGAGGGAGGGGGGAGGGAGGAAGGGCGGCGAAGCGTTCCCCCATTCCCTCACTTCCCCTCTTTCATTTTTTCTCTCACCGTCTCCTCGGGATTTTTATATTAGCCCCCTTTCCCCAAACGGCGTATCTATTCATAGGCTAATCGAAAGGATCCCGAGTCCAGTCCAGGATTCTTATGAAAAGTAAAGGATTAAATTAACTGCAAAAACCGCGGACGAAGATCCTGCCAGTTGTAAACGTTGGATCTCTAGAAAAGAGATCTAATCAGCCAAAATATAAAGAATCAAAAACGAGAAGCCCAAAGACTACTGCAAAGCTGATTCAGAACGATGTGTATTGTTTTTTCATAACAATATTTCGGCTGGCCATACGAAAAGTACAGGACGGGGATATGGCGGGGGTCTCGGGGCCGGGAGCGGGAAAAAGGTCGCCGGTCCATTCCGTCCTCCATCCGATGGTAGCGCGTACAGGAATACTAACCTCTGAGAATCCATGACTTGACTTCAGTACTGTGTTTTTAAAACCAACTGTCCATTCAAACACAAGGAATACGATTTATATAAAAGTATTATCATTTATCTTACAAAGGAGTCATTTGCTTATCTTTGATATCGTGACGTTTCGTCTTTTGATGAGTGCGACTGGTTGTGCGCCACCTTGGTGCTNGGATTTAATACACAAGATGACGAAAGACAGCGGAAACTACAGCGGAAGTTTTTTTGTCATTTGCATGTAATTTCTTTGCTTACTTTAAGTTCCATAGCCATTGAGGGCAAGTAATTGGCAAAATTAAACGAAATGAACTGGACTGCCGTGACTTAGCCCCTTTAATGCCCCTAATCGAGATTAATAAGCACCCCTGCTTCTTTAATCGGCGAGCGAATTGAACCACTTGGTTAGTTTAGGCGGGGACGGAGGGAGGGGGGAGGGAGGAAGGGCGGCGAAGCGTTCCCCCATTCCCTCACTTCCCCTCTTTCATTTTTTCTCTCACCGTCTCCTCGGGATTTTTATATTAGCCCCCTTTCCCCAAACGGCGTATCTATTCATAGGCTAATCGAAAGGATCCCGAGTCCAGTCCAGGATTCTTATGAAAAGTAAAGGATTAAATTAACTGCAAAAACCGCGGACGAAGATCCTGCCAGTTGTAAACGTTGGATCTCTAGAAAAGAGATCTAATCAGCCAAAATATAAAGAATCAAAAACGAGAAGCCCAAAGACTACTGCAAAGCTGATTCAGAACGATGTGTATTGTTTTTTCATAACAATATTTCGGCTGGCCATACGAAAAGTACAGGACGGGGATATGGCGGGGGTCTCGGGGCCGGGAGCGGGAAAAAGGTCGCCGGTCCATTCCGTCCTCCATCCGATGGTAGCGCGTACAGGAATACTAACCTCTGAGAATCCATGACTTGACTTCAGTACTGTGTTTTTAAAACCAACTGTCCATTCAAACACAAGGAATACGATTTATATAAAAGTATTATCATTTATCTTACAAAGGAGTCATTTGCTTATCTTTGATATCGTGACGTTTCGTCTTTTGATGAGTGCGACTGGTTGTGCGCCACCTTGGTGCTCCTCTGTGAATAGAGTGGTTTTTTAAAGCAACCTCTTTTTGGAGACAAGGCTGGGTTTTCAGCAGCAGTGATTGGCGCATTTCTATCCTCCCTGTCTCGGGGAATTGTTTCCGCGTGGTTCACCATGATGAAAACTTTCAACTTTTTTACGACAGGACAAAGTTTAATTTGGCCGATGTGTGCCTCGCCTCAACATTGCTTATGCAAAGTGCGCAATTTTCCGGTTCTTAACTTACTTCGTCTACAGAGAAAAAAAAACATATCTCCTTTTTTTTGTCTTATTTGCTCCTTTAGAAAAAACCGTCATAAAATGGGAATTCGGAAAATTTTTTTTCTTCGGTAGAATAACTTGAAGTTATCTTGTCTTTACCTGTTGGAGTAAATGAGCTTTGTTAGTCTTAGGACGCGTACACAGCGTATCGTACACAGCCTCGTTCCCAAGGCTTTTTCCCTTAGAAAATGGTAGAGGCGGCCGCCCTCGACAAGAGGTTGTATCGTACAAACACGCACGATAAACAAGACTCTCAGTGACGGGAGTAATCAGGTGAGTAATGAATTTCAAGTAAAGACAAGTAGAATCTACAAAGCCAGGAGCCTATTGTCTACTGTTTCTCATCTCTCAAAAGTGCGGAATTACCGCTAGCTCTCTTTCCTGTTTAATTTTAAGAACCCCTTGTTAAGATACATTTTTTTCCTGTCAGTCAGAAGAGCTGTAGATTTCAATCATAATTACGTAGCCAAATTTAAAAGTAAGCATTTAAGGGGGAGGGGGGAGAGCCTTTCTTTCGCTTGCTTGATTTTGGCGTACTTGAGCATGCGCTGCTTGTTGCTGGCATACAGTCTCGAACTCAGGCTTAACACCCTAATCTCGTACCCAGATCTCACTTTTCAGTGTTAAACAGAGTGCGATCTGGGTACGAGATTATTAACACCCATGTACTTGATACAGCTAGCTCAGTGACTATCGGTTTATCAGTAAACAGACGCTTGCACAAAGAAAACCAGTGTGTTGCTGAGAGAAAACAAGATTGACCAAGTTCCTCACTCCGGCTCTTCTCGCATGGTGTCGGGGAGATTCTTAGTTTGAATTTTCGGAATTACACTGTTCCCTGACATGTCGAGTGTCACTGGTAGAGTTGGATCGATAATAAAGGTGGTGTCACTTAGGCCCCGTTCACACGTATCAAGATATTATTGAAGAGGATATGTTTTCCGTTCACACTGAAGTAAGCCGTGGTTTTTGGAACCTAAATCAGTGCAGGTCATCAAATACGGTCCTTGTCTTGGAGCTTCTTGAAAACGCTGGTATTGACGGAGGAAGACGGAGGTTTCGAATACGAGGATTTCATACTTCAAACAGCGCATGCTTCCGTAGAATGTAAAACGGCAAACTGATCCTTACGGCAAGGCGATGACCAAGTGAACAAAAGAATAAAACAAAAAATTATATTCGGGAAAGAAATTGTTTAAATATACCCTAAAATTCCGAAAATTAGCCCCTCCAAATATAAGCCCCCAAACCGGTAACGCAAAAAAACTAAAACAAAGCAAAAACAGTAAATTTACTTCCAACTCAATCGATTTTGAAACGCAAATTTCCCTCCGTACATAAGCCCCTCCGAATATAAGCTCTTCCAAAAATAAGCCCCTCAAAGAGGGCCTTTGAAACATATAAGCCCCGGGGCTTATTTTCGGAATTTTACGGTATTTTTTGTTTTATTCTTTTGTTTCTTTGATCATCGCCTTGCCGTAAAAATCAATTTGCCGTTTTATATTTTGCTAGTTGTTATTGTACTGATTCAGGTTTACAACTGTGAGATCAGGCACCACTCAACGGTTTGTCCCAATAGAACTGCTGCTATCAAATATTTTAGCGCATGCTTTGCAATCAAGGGACGTTATCCTAGCTGCTTTCATTGTTTTACCAAATTGGCGGGCGCTACGATCTCCATTTTCATTAATATCGGGATCTGTGTGGAAGGTTTAGTGGGCACGAAAAGGAAACCTTGGCACGGTAGCCGAGATTACCTCCAGAAAACCTTAAAATATACCAACTATTGGCATCTTCAGCCACTACGGCGACAGCAACAAAAACGTCTAATAAGCAATAGATTTCGTAGGCAAAACAACAGTTTTGCGCGTCACAAACTTTTCGGAACAATTCTTTACCCCGTCACTGCACGAATTCCTAATAAAACTTCCTAATTTGACGCGTCCTAGGGGATGTAAACATGTGACCATGACCTAGTTTTCTTTATCTTTCCGAACTTGGATGTGCTCCCTAATAAGAAAGGTAAACTGATCTACGCTTTCGCTACCTTCGCCTGTTTTTGTGCGTTTACTAGCCAATCACAACACACACACAAATATATTACAGATATACGGCCCCTATATTTGTTGAATAAACTAATATTTTTTCAGATGTGATTTTACGTCATAAAATAACAAAGAGAAAACTCCAAATATTGGAATAATTTGACCGATGTTATTAAGGAAAACAAAACATCCAACATAGCAGCCTCTTAATACTAAAAGGGTTAGGAAAACATTATGTTTCTATCGAAAAAATCATTGAAGCCTGATCCGCGGTTATTCGCATTCTTTGTTATCCCAGCGATACGAAACATTAGCCAAAGCAGTAATAACAATGCTCATGCTTGAGTTTTTTGTTTTTTTTTGCCGATTTTTGGTTTCTTATGTGTCGTGCATATTTCTTCCACGTGTATGTTTTGTTCTCTTCAAAGGAACAACAACATCAGGGGGTCCCCCAGCTCCTGACTGAGCCTAGTCCCTAGGCGTTCTCCCTCGCGAAGTCTGGGGAAGAGCGGGCGAGTTTCTCCCTGTGACGTCACAGCTCATGGTAGAGTCCTAGGCTGGGGGTCCCCCACTGAGATATAGTTCACTCCCGTCTTCCAGTCCCAAATTTTCGCGCAATCCCGTAAGTCCAAAGCATGCCAGAATCCCAGCCTTCAAATCGGGAAAATGAGTCCCGCATCCCGAAAAACCATATTGCTAAGGTCTCTAACTTCAGAGCGAGGATGACCAAATTGACTGTACATGTCATTGCCGAAGAAGTAGTGGGTAAGAACGCGATCGCTCGACGACGGCGTTAAATCTTGTAGACGAAGAACCACTTTGTAGATGTGGCTGATGTGCTCACGCTATTTAAATCGTTAATTAATTAATTATTTTTCCAAGCCGATCAAACTTCAAAACCTTCATACAGATTCGTCAAATTCGGCTCCCACTTTATTCAAATACTTATAATAGTTATTTCAAGGTAAATCTCTGAGAAACGAAGTCAGTGCGAGGATCTGAGAGAAGAGGATGGGAGAAGCAACCTTCTTACATCGGAGTAGTTTAGACAAGGAGTCTCTAGTGAGGAGAACTTTGAGGAGAATTCCTACAATTTAAATCGTAGCAATCAAATGCTTATAAATCACAATAGAAAGGAAAGTCTAGTCTGCCAGCAGGCTCACTTGTGCAAGTTTCGGGGAAAATTTTGCATAACCAAAAACCTACTTATATCTATAAAAGACGTCTAGGCATGACTGTCGTAGAAACATGTAACTCTGCCAGACATTTTATGACCCTCAGAGAACTCAATGGAACACTGCATCAGTCGAAGAAAATTTTTTTCGTTCTTATTAGACCTCATCACTTTTGCTACAGGAAAAAAGCAGATCCGAGCCGTCTCTCCGCCTTATCAGCCAACGAATTCTTTACTTTATTTCTGAAATATAAAGGAAAGTACTATCCTGGGACAAAATATTCATGGTATGTGGTACAATATCAAGTCTGTTTATTTTACTATTCTATTTAAATTTTATGAGGTGTCATGCAAACATTTAATTGTCCACGTTGTAGCTGGCATGATATTGAATATGAATATCCAAGTACATAACTCTGATATTCTTCTGTGCTTCAAGTGATAATGAATCGATTTGTTTGTTTCTCGATAAGACGGCGATTTTTTTTCGTTTAGAAATAGTCCAAAATTCGCCTACATTTGACATTTTGAACGAGATGGAATAGTGAAGTTTAAAACGGTGCGAAATTCACTGAATTCCTAGCCTTAATTTCAAAAATTACTTCGAGTCATTTTTACTCCCCCAGTAACTCAGAGGTACCCTGGTACCAGAGGTTTTTTATCGCTTGTGACGAGGGGCTTCGACGTCGGCCGCAGGCCGACACTTCTTCGGCCGAAGTTCGGCCGAAGGCTGGAGACGGAAACCGCGCATGAAAAGCCTATGGCACCCAGGGTAACTCAGAGGAGAAATCTTCTAAAAGCGATGTTTCCTCGTGGTGGGTGGTGGTTAAGCTCCCAAATGTCCGCCGACAACCGTGAACGAACTCAAGAAAACTTTAATTCAAGTTTACGACAAAATTGTCTCGTCTTGACACGTACCCTGCGAGCAGTGGTTTCTCCAGGCCGGACGCTACGGGAGAGAAACGTCCGGCCTGGAGAAACCACTGCTCGCAGGGTACTTGACACGTGACTACAGCTCACAAAACATTGCTGAACTCTAAAAGACCCATAGATTGAAATTTAATTCATTCCTTTTTTTAATTCAAGTGTTAATGTATCTGTCACTTTTATTGGAGTTAAGTCAAAAAGAATGTTATTTTCTGTACTAAATTAAATATAAAATAGCAATAACTCAGGCCAAACCTCAGCTCGAACATCATCTTGATTAGGTTGAGTGACGTCATGTTACATCCGGGACTGTAGCTTTTAAGAGGCTACGAATACCTTATTTGGCCCCAGTTTTTTGTTCAAAGGGTTGATAACGCTATCCACCGGATAAATCACTATCGAGTGGATAACATAAATGGCCTTCCTAATACTTATTCACTGGATAGTGATTTATGCGCTGGAAAGCGCTATCCAGTCTTTGAGCAACTTGAGCCTGGTGGATAACACTCTCCGATGTTTGAAACTAAGACAAGGTCAGGAGCTTACAGGTCCTTACAGATCAAACCATTTTTTTTTTGATCGTTTGAACACTTTGTCTGTTCTTCTAAAAGTCGATAACAGTTTTGGTTCACTTCGTAACGGAAGCCGTGAAACACAAGAAAGAAAAAAATATATTAAAGAGATAAAGAAAGAAAGATAAGAAAGAAGGAAAGAAAATAATTAAGGAAGTAATGAATGAATAAAAGAAAGAAAGAACAAAAAAATAAAGAAAGAAATGAAGGGGAAAAGAGTTTTTTTAAGGGTCGTTTTAAACAACAGTTTCTTATCTATTCCCGATCCAAAGGTCCGTTTACACGGGCAGGACTTCCTTGTCAAATTTTCCTCGTGAAAAAGCTTGCTTTTATGTCTGGACAAACACCATAATTATGGCTAAAATTTGCATGGCTACTTCCCATATTTACTATTTTATCAGATAGTTTTATTTGAGCTCCATGTCATATTAGTTTAGGCTTTCTGCTACAACAGGCACTGATTGGTTTTTCCTTAGAAATGGAACTATTATGATGGGAATTTTTATTATTTTATTACCGGCAAATAATCATATCGCTTGAGAAGTGCAAATAAATAAGAACTGCCAAGACATTTGCAAGTGGCGTGGTCACTAAGCCGTGAATGTGCATGTGTTGATCCTGCGCGCTGCACCGGCCAGAGACAGTGAACAATTTCTGAAAGATAAAAACTGAATTCGACGGGAAAAAACAACTTAATTTTCCCTGGATGAGGAGTCTGACATACTCCCGTAACTTGCTCTATAAAATCTTCACTTGTGTGGCCGTCCCTGGTCGCTAAATCTCATCAAGGTATGGGAAGTTTCAATTTTATTCTTGAATTATTAAGTTGTATGGTTGTCGAGGTTTATAATGTAAGCTTTAATACAACTGTTCCTATAAGAAGGAATTGAATACTAACAACAAAGAAAAAGGTAGAAAACGGCATTTCCTCACAAAGTTATTACAATCTTTCGCCTTTTTTCTCGTGCTTCTCTGACGCGTGATTTTTTTCACAAACTTCACAGAACCAGAATGAAATTTCGAAGTCGAAACTGAATTTATCTACGGGTGCTCACTTTTTGGACGCAAGGTGATTCGCTTTGGTGAAGGACAGCTCGGTAGTTGACGTTTCATGTGGACGATGAGTTCAGGCGAAGAAGAGAATGATGAAGGTGTTGAACCGGGTCAAATTGACGAAACCGATCCAGTGTTTCGTTCCGTCGCAGAGGCGGACGTCAGCTTGGATGAAATGATGAGTTTAGCATGTCGGCAAGGGAAACTCGACATCGTAGAGCTGTTGTTGGAAAGCGGTGCCCACGTGGATTATAGAAACAAGGCTGGCAATACACCTTTGTTGGAGGCGTGTAGCCAGGGACATACTGATGTAGCTCGTTATTTATTGGATCATAATGCTAACATCGATGCCCCCACTGAAACCACCTCAGATAGTGCCCTCACTTGGGCCTGCACCCTTGGCAACGAGGCCATTGTGGAGTTGCTCTTGGAAAGGACCTCCAATGTTGAGCATCGTACCAAAGATGGTTGTACGGCACTAATGTTTGCAGCCCTGGCAGGTCACGTCAAAGTAGCTGCCATGCTGCTTGATCATGGGGCTGAAATAAATGTCGAGTCAGATAGCAACAAAGATAGCCCCCTTACATTTGCCTGTTGGAAGGGGCACTGTGATGTAGTGGAGCTACTTCTGGAGAGGAATGCCAACATCGAGCACCGCACCAAAGAGGGCTTTACTCCACTCATGTTTGCGGCGCTTGGGGGGCATACCGATGTCGCGAGGAAGTTACTGGAACGTAAAGCCAAGGTTAATGTTCCAAGCGGAAGCAATAATGATATTCCACTGACCAGTGCATGTTGGAAGGGCCACCATGATGTCGTCAAGCTTTTGTTGGAATTTAAATCCAACATAGAGCATCGCACAAAGGATGGTTGTACTCCACTTATGCTAGCAGCTCGGTACGTATACCTTGTATGATATAACCTTCAGAGAAATATAAACTCTTCATTGTAGAGAATGGTATGTAAACATTATCAGAGAAAAGAAATCCTTTTCAAATCTGAATATTGTTTTCACCTTCTCCCAGATAGCCTTTCTAGCTTTCGGTATGAGAGGTCAAAAGTTCATATCCCCTTAGGGCCAGTTTTTCTTTCAAGGATTTGAAAGGGTTTCTTTCCTTCTGAAACCACCGAGATTATACTCGACAATAATATTAGTCTTAAAACTCTCTCAAAAAAGTGCTGTGATTGTCAAAGCACTTTTCAAGATCCATTTACTTTCATTACAACCTGGTGCAGATATTGAAGTTCAATTTTATCCTCAACACAAATGTCATTTTCTTTTGTTTCAAACTCATTAACATTCATTACCAAACACCAAAACAAATGAAAATCAAATTTGAACCAAAAAAAGATTGAGCCACAACCCAGATTCTTAAAAATATCTCAGTCTAAACTTCTTGTAAGTGATCAACAAACCTTTTTAAACCCTTTGACGCAAGTCTTTTTTTTGACTCGCTTGGTTAACACTTTCACATGGCTGAAAATAATATTCATGCTGATGGACAAAATATTTTGAGTTCAGTCATCCCAATTTTTTTGTATGTTCTCTCAATTTGTATATACACATTCAGGGTTTGTTCTAGAAATTGGCCAATGAGGGTCAAGTGGGCCCTGTTGGGTAATTTTAGGGGGACCTTTTTTAAGAAAGGGGGTTCCACAAAAGGTATTTGAACTTATTGGTGCAGACTGTTCCATGAGAAAACGAACACTTATTGACATTTTGCCGCCATTTTGGAACATTCTGGGCAACTGAAAAAGCCTAGGCTCAAATGACTGCAGAATCCCGAATGTTTGTTGGGTGAAATAATGACCCAAACAAAGAAGACAAAGGCAATTGAGACAGTAAGAGGCTATAAAAGTTCAAAGTAAGTTTATAGAGCGGCCGTCAAATCAGTGTTGTTGTCAGTGATGTGACTGTGTCAGTAACTTTTTTTCCAAAAAAAAAATTCTTATCCTTGGGCCTATAACTTTTGTGCCCCATTTGATGTGGCGATGTAAATTTTTTGCGCTATTTTTTTCCAAATTGCGGGAATCCCGCAAGGCCGCACTCTAGAATATACCCTGTATGTGTACAAGGTGAGAACGTATTGGGAAAATTATGCGAAATTTTGAGGATGATGCAATTATGAGACAAAATAATGTCTTTTTTTTTTCAACAAATTATGCATCTTCTATGGAAAAGATTTCTAAAACAAGTCTACTATTATTAGATTCAGAACATCAATGATTTTGTTACAAATTGTTATAGTGAGTCCTGGGACTAATCTTGTGAAAAATCATGATTCCCAGTCCAGAACCAATGATTCCTAGTTAAAAAAGCAACTGAGTCCTAAATTGAAAATGCTTGGGCCTTTATGTAATCAGACAGTTAATCTGAAGATAGAGTCCAAAAGTATTTAAATTAAAAATAGTCCTTCAATTTAAAACACAAAAAAGACTAAGACAAATATGCCTAGTTAAAAATCAGTCATAGGAATCACACAAACAGGATATTCTACAAAAACATTTTCAGATCAATCGAACGATTTTTGCATTCCATGGAACACATGCCATGAATTATTTTGCATCTTTGGGGATTTTTATACTTCAGGGACGCAGGACTCAGGGGTAACAAAATCACTGCAGCATTAGAAATTTTAGGGACTCTGCATTAAATGTTACCAAAGCAAAATAGCCTTTGATGAACATCTATGTACTGTCAGTTTTTCTCCAGATTATGCTTTATGGTATGAGATTTGTCATGGATAATGCACTCCGATCAGATTTAAGTTCAATTAAGTAATATTGATTGAAACTGTTGCTTTGCACTCACACATTGTTCTGTTGAAAGCAATGATGTGTCATTGTGACAAGTGGATATAAATATTCAGTTCTTGTTACTTGCTGCCTAGAAATGTTTTACCTGAGCAATACCAAGTAATAATATGGAATTTCTTGAACTGGTTAAACCTTTTTATCCAGCTTGATATTTTAGCATAACTTAAGTTTGAGTTTTTTTCTGTTAATTTTCATGGATTTGTTTTTTTCAGTCATCTTGTTTACCCCTTTCTTTTCTTTCTTTTTGTCACAAAGTGCAGCTTGTACTGTTTGCCAAAACTGTTAATGCATGATTTGGTAAATCTGTCAACATTTATTATCATAGCTAAGTGACCAAATTGTGTTTCATTTGCATTTTTTTCGGCTATTAAAAATGTAATTTTTGATCATTAATCTTAACCAACATATTTCAGGAAGTTATGTTAATTTATTAGGATGATTAAAATCAGAGGTGATCACAGAATGCAACTGTAATAATAAGAATTATTGGGAAATCTGCTGTATTTGTTTGTTTTGTGTGTTTTTATGTAACTCTTTTGCTTATACCACCTTTAAGTCATCCAACAAATCATAATTAACAGGAAATAAAAATTATTTTTACGTGTTGCTTCTCAAAGCAAAAATTTTCAAAAGTTGTAACCACTTTTCTTAGCATAGTAAAGGGTACATGTACATATTAAAAGTGCCCAGTAGCTTTTATTTGAATGGTCATCTGTTAAGCATGAAGGTTTCTCTAGCCTTGTTTTTCAACACACGTCTCACTGAAGTCATTTGATGAATGTGCTAACAATATTGTATTAACAATAGGTCTACCTATTCAAGTTTTATGACATTTTATGTGTAGTTTTAAAACCCAATGACGTTATTTTGGGCCGTTCCATTAAATATCCACAGCCCTAATGGATGAGATTTTTTAAGAGGGGCAAGAACGTTATTTCTGAGGGAGTGGCTGTGTCAGCACCTTTGATCTTTAGAATATTTCTGAGGGGTATGACAAAAAATAGGTTATTTCTAGGGGAGGGGAGACTTTTGATATTATATTTTTTTTTCTTAAGGGGCTTCTTACTTCATCCATAGGAGTTGTTGGGGGGGGGGGTGGGGGGTGAGGAAATGGCCCTCCCATGTGTAATGTTTAGTGTCAAGTGATTTTATGCTGTAACAAATTTTTTAACATCTTATAGGGAGGGTCATTATTCAGTGGCAAAGCTGATCCTTGATAGTAATGCTGAAGTGAATGTTCCTTCTGGAAGTGAAAATAATATTCCTCTAACCCTGGCTTGCTGGAAAGGTATGATGTATTTATAATGTAAACTATAAGCCAATAGAAAGTTTGGATGGTGAGTAGCATAATGATCAGGAATCTCCTGAACAGCAATGCTGTCTCTTTCACAGCTCAAAGTTGATTTCAGGTTAAATTTTTTAAGCCTTGGTGATTCTCAATTTTCTTTGTTTCCTATGGATAGGAAGCAAAGGAAATTGAGAATTAACCTACTTGATTAAATCAAATGTGTCCTGAAGTGGTAACATCTCCATGGAAAATGAGCGGCAGCCCACCTCTGGGTACATGTCACAGGGGCAGCAGAGCTGGGGAGGGGAGGGGGCTAGTTTGCTCCCACTTTTTCTGAAGAGGAAAGTCTCCTCAGCCCACTTAGGATGAAACATGTTTTGCCATCCCTGCTGAGAGCCCAGAGTATGGAATAAAAACGTATGCAAGGCTGTAGGTGGAGGGGTAGGGAAACTAAGCAAGAAAAAAATGCAGAACAACCACTAGCAAAATCATAAGGTAGTACCCTTGCCAAGCTCTGGGAAGAAGCTCCCCTCCTTCCCCCACATAGTAGGGATATTTAGATTTGACATGAGTACTAAAAGCTAACTGTATCTCCTGAACTATAACTCTATCCTGTTGCTGACTATCGTGATTGTAAGTAAGCATTAAGGATTAGATTGACGTGATACATGTTGGTAATAACTACATATGTAGCTGTACACAAAATTAATTTGGGATAAAAACTTGAAGTAATGCATTGACTTGATTTAACTTTGCTTTCATTTTTAAAATGGGTAGTTTTCTCACCAGGCTGCTCAGTAAGTACTCTCAGCAAAAAATGTTAATTTGCCTTTGCTTGTTGCTGTAAGTATGTCCTAATTTTCTGTGTCCACAGGTCACACTGATGTAGTAGAGCTTCTTCTGGAACACAAGTCAAATATTGAGCATCGCAACAAAGCTGGCTGTACACCTCTAATGTTAGCTTCAAGGTATGTTTCGAACAGTGATGAGGCCTTTTCAGTGAAATTGTTTGAGAGTTATGGCTACATGTTCGTGGGTCATTCAAGTCTTGATGCCCTTTCTTGCCCACCTACTGTTTTCAGTAAGTGCTGTTATGACTTAGTATTAAGTTCTGGAGTCTTTACAAGGTAGATAATGTTCGTTTTGTCGTGTCAATTTCAGGGAAGGTCATGTTGAAACTACTCGACTTTTGCTGAACAAAGGAGCTGAAATAAACACTCCATCTGGAAGCAACGATGACACCCCTCTTACACTTGCGTGCTGGAAAGGTACTTTTAGATCAGATAATCTCTGCATCCTCTCCCTCCCTCCTTGCATAAAATTTGCTCAAGGAAGGAAGAACAGTGTGAAGCAGTCAGGCTAGCCTGAGAAAACAGCTGACATTTGGCGACACTACCACTGGTTTCCCTGCCAAATGATGTCTGAGAAATGAGCGCAGAAATTCCATACTGATGATGCGTCACTACCCAGATCTGGCTAGTGCTTCTGATTGGTTGAATCAAATTTCTCATGTGGCATGACCAATAAGAAGCACTGCCCGGGTCTAAGTAGTGACGCATCATCAGTATGGAATTTCTGCACTCATTTCTCAGATGTCATTTGGTGGGGAAACCAGTTGGTCAGCTGTTTTCTCAGGCTACAGTCAGGCATTATTTTGTTTAAAGTGAACATGTTAACAACCCTTCAAACATTAAAATATATATTTCCTGCAAAACAGGCCACGTTGAGGTGGTGGATCTGCTTCTCAAACATAACTCAAAAGGTGACCATCAGACCAAGACTGGCTGTACTCCTTTGATGGAGGCGACAAGGTATATGGACTAATTTTCTTGTGCTAGTATAATAACTAGGTTGCTTTTTCAACCTACATGACAGCTTTCTCAGCAGCCATTGAAATGCTGCATCACACATAAGCTTATAAAATCAAGCATACTTTATCACATGATGAAGAAACCTTTCAAAGAGACTGGTTGTGTAAAGATAAGTGACAAGCTGCTCTAATACTTGGTTAAGGTAACTCAGAAGAATTGCTCTGAATTTTCTGCGGCAGTACAGCTCAGTTGGTAAAGCACTTAATTGCAGAGTGTAAGGTTGTGGGTTTGGTCAGTACTCACAGTCTTAAAATGACTGAACATTAAAGGTACTACCTTTGCTTTGCAAACAGTCAGTCCTTTGCATGGCTTGGATGACCAGGTAAAATGGTGGGCCTTTTTCTACAGTAGGAGATGTTAAAAAAGGGTCTTCAGAATATTAGTTATTTCAGGCTTTATACTACTACATGAGAAATTTCTGCAATTTGATTGGCTTAGAGCAGTGGTATTTCAGCTTAATTTGAAATACCTACATGTGAAAATTACAAAACCTTTGCGGGTAGTAGTATAAACAAATAATAGTATGATTTGAACGTGATATTTGGAATAAATACCACTCGTGATATTTCAAAATTTTGTCAAATTTCACTCGCCTAACGGCTCGTGAAATTATGTATAACAATTTTGAAATATCACTTGTGGTATTTATGCCAAATATCACTACAAATCATGCTATTACCTATACTAATACATTGACACTCAAATAAAGAGCATTGTTTAAAGTTCATTCTGAAATTTGACAATGTTATTTACAAACCAAAAGGTTCAGTATTGGTGGGTCCCACAAACTCATCAATGTGCGACAAATGCAGACTGCAGACTTGCCAACTGGCAGGTAAAATAATGATGTACACATTTTTCTAAAATGCTCCACAGATTCCCTATCCCTAAGTCTTCTTAAAAGGTTTGTTTTACAGAAAGGGAATCTGGTAGAACATTTCACAACAATGTTTACCTTGTTAATGTGCAAGTCTGCAGTCTGCATTTGTCGCAAAGTCATTCTAAGGCAGAATTACTTAACTAGTCAAGGCAAACAAAGGGCAAATTTCCTAACTTTTGCACTAAATTTCAGGGAGGGGCATGTTGCTGTCGCTGAAAAATTGATCCTTCATGGTGCAGATGTAGAGCTTCCTGATAACTATGGTCAAAGTCCTCTGTTCATGGCTTGTTGGAAAGGTAGGATTTGATCAACAGGGCCATGTGATTTGGATTGTGGATGTTGTTGATATATATGCTAAACAATGATTACAGAAAACAATTTTTATCTAGGTCTTGAAAAAGTAAGAGGAATTTGCTCTAACAAGTTCCTGTTTTAAATATATGTCTTGTGGAAATAGAAATTTTCTGAATTCCAAAAAATCTCGCTTTCTAAAGGAGGCTAAGAGCAAAACCTTTCTTGTTAAGATGTGTTTTATTTGAATGAGAATGAAAATTTATTTTCATGTCAATGGCTTTACACTTAGCCTCACTTTCAAACAGAGGCTTGGGACAACTCAGAAATGGTTTATTGTCTTGCAAAGGTGCAAAAGTCTTGGAAAAATATTACTTTAGCAACCCAAGTGTCTGGGCTGCATAGATATCCTGTCGTGATTTACATGAAAAAAAATGGCGTAACTTTAAAAGAAAACTGTTAAGATGTATAATTTATCAGATACGATGTTTCAGCCAACCTGGCTTTTCATTATCAAACAGTAACATGGTATTCTTTTTACATGCTTGATGTGAAAAATGCATCTTATTTCATTAGTCTTATTAATATCAGTTGTGATGTCAGCTGTACATTGTAACAATTGTTGTCCAGAATTGAGAATTTTTAACATGTGTCTTTGATTGAATGGTTTTTGAAGGTCATAGAGATGTTGCTGAACTTCTCCTTGAAAATGTTGCAAACAGAGACTGCAGAACAAAGACAGGCATCACTCCACTCTTTCAGGTAACCTGTAAACATCATTCTACAATGTATGGCTAAAATATAGAATCCTTATTGTAAACTTTACTAAACTACATGTACATATTATGTTCAATTAGTTTCAATGTCAGACCCTTTGACAGACAGTTATTTTCCACCCTCAGGGCTCGGAAAAAACTTAAATTCCAGCTTGTCCTTTGGGAAAGCAGCTCCTACATTTTGCCTTCCCAGCGACACTTCTCGCTTGTCTTAAATAATTGATTTAGTTAGAAGATGACCTGCTAAGACCCTTGCCCTTTGGGCAAGTGAATTTAAAAGTTACTTGCCTCGGAAGAAAATCTGCTTGTCCCAGACGACAGTATGGGAATTTTTCAAGCCCTGCATCCTGCGAGCACAGGATCCTTTTGTCTTCTTCTTGATCAGGGAGTAGAAAAAGAGGCTCTGCCTGAATTGTGTCAAGCTTTTGAAGTCGACACAGCCTGAACTTCTGTTCTAGTCAGTCTTGTTTTTTCTCGTCCAACTGGTTTTTCGAGTGTGAGCATCTGTTTTTTCATAAACCTATGGTCATATCTGAGTCCACTGTACTGAGCACACGGCAAACCAAGAGGGGTGTTATATTCTGACTTGTGNTTTACATGCTTGATGTGAAAAATGCATCTTATTTCATTAGTCTTATTAATATCAGTTGTGATGTCAGCTGTACATTGTAACAATTGTTGTCCAGAATTGAGAATTTTTAACATGTGTCTTTGATTGAATGGTTTTTGAAGGTCATAGAGATGTTGCTGAACTTCTCCTTGAAAATGTTGCAAACAGAGACTGCAGAACAAAGACAGGCATCACTCCACTCTTTCAGGTAACCTGTAAACATCATTCTACAATGTATGGCTAAAATATAGAATCCTTATTGTAAACTTTACTAAACTACATGTACATATTATGTTCAATTAGTTTCAATGTCAGACCCTTTGACAGACAGTTATTTTCCACCCTCAGGGCTCGGAAAAAACTTAAATTCCAGCTTGTCCTTTGGGAAAGCAGCTCCTACATTTTGCCTTCCCAGCGACACTTCTCGCTTGTCTTAAATAATTGATTTAGTTAGAAGATGACCTACTAAGACCCTTGCCCTTTGGGCAAGTGAATTTAAAAGTTACTTGCCTCGGAAGAAAATCTGCTTGTCCCAGACGACAGTATGGGAATTTTTCAAGCCCTGCATCCTGCGAGCACAGGATCCTTTTGTCTTCTTCTTGATCAGGGAGTAGAAAAAGAGGCTCTGCCTGAATTGTGTCAAGCTTTTGAAGTCGACACAGCCTGAACTTCTGTTCTAGTCAGTCTTGTTTTTTCTCGTCCAACTGGTTTTTCGAGTGTGAGCATCTGTTTTTTCATAAACCTATGGTCATATCTGAGTCCACTGTACTGAGCACACGGCAAACCAAGAGGGGTGTTATATTCTGACTTGTGGGTGGAAAATAGACATTTTCTGGAACTGCCCAATTTAAGGAAGGGGGCTGATGGACTTGACAGTGCATGTTGTCCTAATGACCCATCATGTACCAAGTGTATTTTTCTAGAAGTGTCACAACATTTTATCATACAACTGGAGTTGAGTTGAAGCTGAGACTCCTTGCTTGTTTTTGGTCTCCTGTAGGCTTGCCGTGAAAACCATGTGGATGTGGTTGAACTACTGTTGGATTATGGAGCAAGTGTGAATGCACCTTTTCCAAACAGCAGGTAAGAAGTTTATTGAATATTAAAGGAATGCCGTAATACTAGTGTAGATGACTGACCTTGTAGTGTAAAGTGGAAAATATATTTTTGACATGGCACACTTAAAAGGAAACATAGTACACAGCAATATGTTGTAAGTTAAGAATTGTTAAACTGAAGAAATCCAAATTTGATGTTTTGGGCTTTGCACTTCATATTCTTCAATAGAAATTATTGGATAAGGCTGAGTATGATATGAAGAATTATTCTGATCAAGGGCCCTCTGAGACCCTCTCAAATTCTTCCCTCCTCTTAGCCACCCATTCCCTTTTTACCCTGATAACACAGTGCAAGTTGTGTATACCTGCCTTGCCTGGGTTCACAACTTGCCAAGATTATCAGCCATAGAAGTGGTGTGTTGTCTTGTAGCCAGCTGTTTGTCTAAAACCTGCTTTTGATAAATGGAGGGTTCATACACTTCAAGTACTTGTTATTAAAATTGACTGCTTTTGCTTCTGATTTCAGGGAAAACCCCTTGACATTAGCTGGGGAAAAAGGTCATGTTGAACTTGTGTCTTTGTTACTGAGCAGGTCGGTATATTTTTTCCTTTTCCAGTATTACAATATTGAACTTTCCCTGGCAAACTCATTTATTCTTTAGAGAGCCTCATCGGCTCAACATGGAGCCTTTCAATGATCAGTTCTTTGTCACATCTCCTAGGGAATTAAAAAACACCAATACATGTATGACTGTGTTCTTTCACCAGAATGGCTAATGTCGAGTGTCATACAAAAAAAGGCTGTACTCCTTTTCACCTGGCATGTAAAGAGGGCCATCTACAGATATCTCAACAGCTGTATGAAAAAGGAGCAGATACTGAGGTGAAACAGAGATTTAGTTTAGCATAAATCTTGAACTACTTGTGAAAAAAACTGGGAAACAAAGGAAAGGGTGTGGAAAAAAGTCCTTGAAGATTGCCTTGTTCTTGATTTCAAAGTAAAAAGAGAATTTAACATTTCATCAAGTAGTGATGGCCTGTCATAGAAATAATCATTGGTTGAAAATCTTAACCAACGCAGTAGTTTATCATTTTGCCCAGTATACTGAACCAGAGGCCCAAGATACAAATGCTGTACCTTATGAAGGCTGAGTCTCCACAAGTCCTGGTTATGCTAAACTCTGACATAAGTGGACTTAAGAAAATAATGGATTGTTTGTTGACTCTTTTCATTGATTTTATTTTTAGGCCTGTGACTCACGAAACAACACACCTCTTGTGGCGGCCATGAAGAATGGACATGTTGAGGTTTGACAACAATTTATGAATTTATTTCCATTTAAAAAAATTGGTGGTGGGGGTTGAGGGGGAGGCTAGTTGAAATAATAGACCTTTTTACCGTTACGGCGGCCATATTGAATTAATTCGATTTGAGGAGTATTACAGGATGCCCAGGGGGAATGAGCACATTTCATTTGTATTTTCAAGCGCTTTTCGGGACTTTTTTTCATAAAGTTTTCTTAGAATAAGATTGTAATGGGAAAAAAGATCCTTGTGCCGTGTTTGGATGTAATAATGATCGCCTTTTCCTAGTTTAGTATTAGAAATATGGTCTTTCATTGTATATTTCTCGGGAAAAAGGCGATCATTATTACATCCAAACACAGCACAAGGATCTTTTTCCCATTACAATCTTATTCTAAGAAAACTTTTAAGACCAAATGTCCCGAAAATAGAAACGAAATGGCTCATGCCCCCTGGGCATCCTATAATACTCCTTAGATCGAATTAATTCAATATGGCCGCCGTGATGGTAAAAAGGTCTATTCTCTTGTAGGTGGGCTAGCAGGTGGGTAAGCTGACAGACTTTTTTTCATAAAGTTTTCTTAGAATAAGATTGTAATGGGAAAAAAGATCCTTGTGCCGTGTTTGGATGTAATAATGATCGCCTTTTTCTAGTTTAGTATTAGAAATATGGTCTTTCATTGTATATTTCTCGGGAAAAAGGCGATCATTATTACATCCAAACACAGCACAAGGATCTTTTTCCCATTACAATCTTATTCTAAGAAAACTTTTAAGACCAAATGTCCCGAAAATAGAAACGAAATGGCTCATGCCCCCTGGGCATCCTATAATACTCCTTAGATCGAATTAATTCAATATGGCCGCCGTGATGGTAAAAAGGTCTATTCTCTTGTAGGTGGGCTAGCAGGTGGGTAAGCTGACAGACTTTTTTTCATAAAGTTTTCTTAGAATAAGATTGTAATGGGAAAAAAGATCCTTGTGCCGTGTTTGGATGTAATAATGATCGCCTTTTTCTAGTTTAGTATTAGAAATATGGTCTTTCATTGTATATTTCTCGGGAAAAAGGCGATCATTATTACATCCAAACACAGCACAAGGATCTTTTTCCCATTACAATCTTATTCTAAGAAAACTTTTAAGACCAAATGTCCCGAAAATAGAAACGAAATGGCTCATGCCCCCTGGGCATCCTATAATACTCCTTAGATCGAATTAATTCAATATGGCCGCCGTGATGGTAAAAAGGTCTATTCTCTTGTAGGTGGGCTAGCAGGTGGGTAAGCTGACAGACTTTTTTTCATAAAGTTTTCTTAGAATAAGATTGTAATGGGAAAAAAGATCCTTGTGCCGTGTTTGGATGTAATAATGATCGCCTTTTTCTAGTTTAGTATTAGAAATATGGTCTTTCATTGTATATTTCTCGGGAAAAAGGCGATCATTATTACATCCAAACACAGCACAAGGATCTTTTTCCCATTACAATCTTATTCTAAGAAAACTTTTAAGACCAAATGTCCCGAAAATAGAAACGAAATGGCTCATGCCCCCTGGGCATCCTATAATACTCCTTAGATCGAATTAATTCAATATGGCCGCCGTGATGGTAAAAAGGTCTATTCTCTTGTAGGTGGGCTAGCAGGTGGGTAAGCTGACAGACTTTTTTTCATAAAGTTTTCTTAGAATAAGATTGTAATGGGAAAAAAGATCCTTGTGCCGTGTTTGGATGTAATAATGATCGCCTTTTTCTAGTTTAGTATTAGAAATATGGTCTTTCATTGTATATTTCTCGGGAAAAAGGCGATCATTATTACATCCAAACACAGCACAAGGATCTTTTTCCCATTACAATCTTATTCTAAGAAAACTTTTAAGACCAAATGTCCCGAAAATAGAAACGAAATGGCTCATGCCCCCTGGGCATCCTATAATACTCCTTAGATCGAATTAATTCAATATGGCCGCCGTGATGGTAAAAAGGTCTATTCTCTTGTAGGTGGGCTAGCAGGTGGGTAAGCTGACAGACTTTTTTTCATAAAGTTTTCTTAGAATAAGATTGTAATGGGAAAAAAGATCCTTGTGCCGTGTTTGGATGTAATAATGATCGCNTTAATACATTATTGCAAAAAAAAGGGGCCATGCAAATTCACTACCAGTGAGGTTTATTTGAGTAGTTGCTTGGTAGGTTTTTGTCGTATGACCTAAAAGTTAGAACAACTTAGCAAGGTAATAATTTTTGTTGTCTACATCACTGAATCTGTAAATGAAATGGAAAGTGTTTAAGTATTAGTTAATTTCATGTATTTAGTTTATCATAACATTTATAATTATTACTCTGACTTACAGTGGTGGTTTGTTGTATTTAGGCAAAGAAGGCAAAGGAACAGAAAGTCCAGCGCAATACAGAAATCTTCTTAAAGGTGAATGCTTCATAGATCTTATACCACAGTAATGGTATGGAATTAAATGTTTCTTGCTTAGACGGTTTCAGTGCTTTTGTTGGTAATCTATTATTGTTTTTGATGAAAAGAAAAAAAAAAAGAAAAAGAATCCAGTGAGTGATGGAACATTCTGGGATCACGAGAGTTTGCTCTATGAGCGTGATACACTAGATAGTATCTGACACTGGATTGTAATTCCTTGTTACTATGACAGCATCAATATCAATATCAATACTAACAGGGAGAAAAAGTAATGAGAAATGATAAGATGATCACCTGAGGGAAAATTCTTTGATCTTTTAAAAACTTCTCTCAACTTGTTCATTAGGGAAATGAAAGGAGGTCAGCTTAGAGAATTTGCATTCAGATCTTGGAGCTTGAAGGGTTGAAAAGGATGCTTATTTAAATCTTCAAACTGAAAGAAAATCAATAGTGCCATTTATACGAGGAAAAATAAGACGCGTCTTACATAAGACGCGAACTGTACCATTTTTATGAGCATGTCTTATCTAAGACGAGAACAGCTCGTATAAAAGCTTCGCGTCTTATTTCTGTTCTTGACTCGTTTTTATGTGAATGTTGCCGGAGCAACGGCAATCCAACGTGGTGCGCCAAAAATTAACGCATGCGTACTATGCGTTCGCGTCTTATTTAAGACGTGAAGGTCATTTATATGAAGTTTTTCTCGTCTAAGCTAAGACGCGTCTTATCTAAGAATGGGTGTTAACGGCTGTTCTAAAATAAGACGCGTCTTAGCTAAGCCGCGTCTTATTTTAGACCAAATGTGCCGTTTATACGGAAAGTTCGCGTCTTATTTAAGACGCGTCTTATTTTTCCTCGTATAAATGGCCCTAATGTCATTATTGTATTTTGTTTTAGGAACTGGAACATGAAAAAGAGAGGGAAGACATAAGAAAAAAGAAAGCTGCAGCTAAACGTCGAGACAAGCGCAAGAGAAGGAAGGCAGCAAGGGAATGTGATTCACAGTGTATTGGTCAAATTGTTGAAGATCTGCCACTCGAGAACAGGCCACAAGAAGCGTTTGTAGATGAATATGATCATGAGCAAGATGAAGGAGTGTGTGACGTGGTCGATACAACAAGAAAGAACACTGAGGAGGTGTTAACAACGGACAGTCATAAGGAGTCTGCAACAGTTAAGGGGGATGACCCAGTGATAGAAAATGCACTTAACAATAGACAGGTCACAGATGATTGCAAAAATAAGCTCTCATCTTCGAACAGTAACAAAAGACCCCCACAGGATGTGAGTCAAACCAAGCCAAGGAGGCCACTGAGCAGCACAAGTGATGTGCTCACGTCTGAGAATTCACTTTCCTCAAAAGATAAAGGTCGTCAGCGCAGTCAGAGTGCAGGAAAGGAGTTCGATTCGCAAAACCACAAGGTACAGGATAGAAATTCAAGGCAGAGATATGATGAGCTGCCAAAGATTTCAAAAAAGAAAAACAATCAGGAAGATCCCGCAAGGTCGCAGAAAGTTGAAGTAAAAACTAAGACTACAAGTGAGGTTACTCAATCTCAAGAAGTTAACTGTGTCAAGACAGAAACCAAATATCACAGTAAAGGTGAAAAACCAGCGTCAAAGAAGGAAAGTAATGAAAGGGCAAATAGCTCTGTTGGTAGCCCGAAGAAAAGTACCCCTCATGGTAAACAGCAGTCATCCGGAGGTGCAGGCCACAGTGGAGGTAAGGCAAGTAGTCCCAAAGATGCAACAAGCCACACAGCATCACCAGCTAAGCCTTCTTCAGATACAAATCAAGGATCGGCAAAGAGAAGTAAAGATGGTACACATGTTGTGGATGGTACACATGTTTTGTCAGTGAATGACAGCGGCAGGGGGTCAACGAAAACTACATCAAGCAGTGGTCATACGCTAAGTGGTGCTAAAAGCTCATCAAGTGATGGTGAAAGGGAACATAAACCAGGTAAATATTGGGAAAGCAGTGCATGTAATTGTCAAACTTAATTAACAAACAAACACTATGGGACTACTAGAAGTGTCAACTAGTTTATTTACTACACATGTTTGTGGTTATCATAAACACAAATTTTCAAAAGAGGAAAAATTTTTCTTTATTAATAATGATAAAATAATAATAATATTTGTTATTTATATTGCAGAATTCATTATTATCATATATAATAACGTGCAAAAAAATAGCTAAAGAAATCCTGTTTTTGTTTTTGAATATCAGTAATTCATTCACCGAGGTCAAAACAGCAACATTCCCAAATTGGAAAGGGTGAGGATAGTTGGAAAGAAGTGACAAGAAGCACAAACTCCAAGTAAGTTTGCCTAATGATAAAATAAACACTGTCACTGTCTGACTGAGTGATGGGTTGCCTGGGTGACTAACTAGTTAACTGTCTGACTGACTGACTGGTTGACTGACTTACTGACTAATTGATTGACTGTCTGGATGATTGACTGACTGACTGATCGCCTGACTTATTGACTGACTGTCTAAAAGATAGCATGCACCACAGACAAAAATAAACCTCTGGTTAACTCAGTCTGTGATCCAGCGCTGAAAATTTGTTCTGGGTCCCCAGCTATGTACCAGGATTTGAGTACGTGCCATGGTTGGCCTGTTAAAAAAACATTGCTCGATTGGCCAATCAGATGGAAGGAAATCAAAACATACTTTCGGTAATTCATTACTTCTGCTACCCAGACTATCTAATTAAAGGATTGACTGACGGACTGATTGAAAGACTGACTTAATAACTAGCAGACCGGCTATCTTACTGGCTGATCAATAAGCGACCCTTTTGTGATATAGCTAAATAGATGAATGAGTGACTGGTTAATCAAAATATGAAAGGTGAGTTGGGTCACTGAACCACAGACCCATTGTCCAGACGAATAATTGACTGGTTCACTCACTTACAATTACTTTTTGTTCATAAATTCAGGACAGTCATGTTTCAGTTAACAGCGCCCAATGCAATTTGTGGTCGTGTGATCGGCAGAGGTGGAAGCAAGATCAATTCAATAACAGTACGTAATAGATAATTAGTTAACTGCTTATCCCATGAAGTTAATAAATAACAGAAAATATTCAAGGAAGTAATGTTTATTTCAGAAATATTGTTGATGCTCTACCTCTTGGATGGGAGAATGTGTGGAGGGTGGGTTGTAACGATTGTAAAGTGAAAATGAGGTGATTGCCAAACGAGTTACTATGCACAGAGCTGCACAGCTTTCTTGTGAGAATTTTTTAGGGGTGCCTGAATGGTTTGTATTTTTTAAGGTCTGTGTGTGATGTACGCTGGGAATTTATAGATTTTTGTTGAAAACGAAATTGTTTCTTTCAGGAAGAATCTGGGGCACAGATAACAATCGGCAAACCAGAACCAAGGAATCCAACTGACAGAATTATTACCATCAAGGTATGTTGGTACTTAAGGATCATATCCTAACATATGATATTTGTATGTCCCATTAGCCTGAGAAAACATCCGACATTTCACGACACTACCACTGGTTTCCCCGCAAAACGATGTCTAAGGAACGAGCGCAATTACAGTATGGAATTTCTGCGCCCCGTCCAGAGACGTCATTTCTCGGGGAAACCAGTGTTGGCGTTGCCAAATGTCAGATGTTTTCTTTCGCTAATTTTCTCTTTATTTGATTAAAATATTGGCGAAACGTGACAGTTATGTCAAGCTTAGAACAACATCCTTTGCTGACTGCAAGTTAGGCATTTAACATATTTTCTCTGCTTTACCCCCTCATAGTTAATTTTAAACTTGACGTGGTAGTCAGGGTATTTGTTTGAATCTGCAGCTCGTTCCAGCCCCGTGTTTCATAAGAAAGAGTTTTGAATCGCTGTTCTTCGCAGCGTCGCATCTTGACCATATAGTCCAAGATAATTTACCTAGCCTGTTCTAGACTCCAAAAGAGTAATCTGCAGAGATCGTGAAAAGGGATGCGAAAAATGCGCGGGGGCTGGGGAGAGAAAAGGCTCCTCCTGTTTTCCCTTGACATTATTTTCCCGACGTCCCTGCTATCAGCGAGCCTGGCACCGGCTAAAGATTATTGGACCACAAATTAAAGCTTCAGCTTGTTATTTACAACTTTCCTGTTTTGAATCGCGTTTAATTAAAAAAGGGTAATTTGCTTATTCACTGATGTTTTGTAGGGATCCAGCAAAGCAGTACAAAGAGCAAAGTATCTTGTGACGCAAGCGTTAAACACTCCCAGCACAATGGGGCAGGCAACTCCTACATCTTCAACGGCTACAACATCAAATGCGATGTCATCCTCTGACAGGTTGGAAACCAACACCTCACCAGCACCGGTCCGGGGAAACTACGCTGCAATTCCTTCATCGTCGTCTGAGTGGCCCACCATTGAGCAGGCTAACAACATGGCGGTACAGGCACCGCCCACCAAACCCGTCACACCAAACAAGACAGACAAACTCAGGGATCCTGCAAAGAATTCATCGGATTTTAGTGATAGTAGCCAGGAAGTGTTTGAAGAAAACGGTGCTTCTGTGGTTAATGATAGAGCCACTGACAGTGTTGAAGTAGCCAAGACTTTTGCTTCTTCAACTCCAGTTTCATCAGGTTCAACACAAACAGCTTTATCAGCGTGGAAGCCATACAGGCAGTCCCCACAGAGCATGGGTGCTTGTACAAGTGCTGTGACCACGACTGCCAGTAGTGGGGTGACTGTGTCAAGTGCAAGGGATGCTGGGAGCAGGGTGACGTCAGCAAGGCAAAGCAGTAGTGATAATCCGGGGTCATGTAAGCCACAGCATCCACTGGGCAACCAGGGTACACAGGAACACCAGGGTGTACGACAATATGGTCAGAGCATAAGTACAGTGAGTGAAGCCACAACTGTCTCCTCACAGAATAATTGGGGAACAAAGGTACCGATTGGTGACAATTTTAAGCGGTTTCATATACTGTATTTCTCAAGGGCCTGATTTTGCGAACGTTTGATAGTGCGATCCTCCTTTTGAACAACTGGAGCCTGATTGTTTTTTCTTTTAAACTTATTGACCTTCAATCAGTGACAAGTAGACCTTCCTAATCCACTTATATTTTAAGGAAAATGACCAAATAACAGAACCTTAGATACTTCCCCAACCGCATGTCCAACTACTAAAGGGGAGAGTGGGAGGAATAATTTTTTGTGGAAAGTGACACAAACTATTTTTCGCCAATTCTTGGTCACAAAAAAGAAACTGTTCAACGATGCAGGTACCGCTTTATGAAAGACCAGCAGTCGTATGTTAACTTTTTTCTATCTGAGTGAAAAAAACATTGCCAACCGCAGTCAGTCAGATGAAGGTGGAATATATCCAATTTTTGTTTTGCTATATTTCATAATCCAGCTTTTTTTGAGCAAATTTTCGTCAATATTGAGACTAACCCTAAAGTAATTTATTGTTCTGTCGCCTCAGAAGCAGTCATCTTCGCCAACATCGGTAGCTACAGTATCCATAAGTACCAGTGCGGTGACAACGACCACAGACATGGACCGCCATGTTACACCGGAAAACCCCTTCGGAGTCATTGGGGAAGTGGCCACTGCTGTTACAGCTTTGCAAAGTAAGAAATAGACGTTCTAAAAGTCGTTTTTTTTCCTGGTTGGTTATGACCTCGGGACTTCGTCGCTCGCACGGTCGCTGCGCGACCTTATGCATTGGCGCTCGCTTCGCTCACTTTACGGAACGTATGAGAGGTCGACTTGTAGCAAGTCTAAGTAAGAGAGTAACAAAGCAACGAAGCTATGATTTTTTCATTTTCAAGTAATTTCATTGCTAACACTGAGTTCCACAGCGAGTGAAGTAAACTAAACAAAACTCCTTTAATAGAGTGTATAGAGTGAGAATGCTTTTTTTTCCAAGTCTGTCTGATTTACTTTATCTGGAAATAACCCATCCCCTCCCATCCAAGTCCCAGGCGAATTTGTTAAGTCAGGTTGAACCCGCTGAGAAGCTATTGTAGGCTGAGCATTTCTTGTTTGTCTCTTTCTCAGGGCTGCTATTAAGGGCCGGGAGGCGGGGGCCGGAGATTTTCCTCGGGTAGTATGAACATGACCCCCGCCTACTTTTGTAGGAAAATAGAAGAAAAATAGAACCAAACAATATCCCTAGCAGCTTGATTGCCTGTCTACTTGTATTGTTTACCCGTTAACTTGAATGTTTAATGACAGCCCTGCTCTTTCTCCTTCATTCTCCTTCATCTACAATAACAAATCCATTTTATTTTAGCTGAGGCAACTCCTGTTCCAGAGTTCACTGCTCTTCAACAAGATCAGCTCTTACAAAAGAGAGCACCTTCTTCAACTACCACCACAGAGGCAGGGTCTGGCTTGTTAACTTCACCGAGGGAAAAGAACAAGTCCAAGTTCCCTTATTTCAGCCCTTGGGCATCACAACGTACAGGTACTAAACTTGGCACTGACGAAAAAATCTCTAATTTGTTGTTACGTCAACGCAACCGTATTTCCGGTTGTCGCTTAGTAACTTTGGCGGGAGGTGGAGAAAAGGGACGACCAGAAATACGTCTGGGTTGCGAGGCTATTCAAGTGCCGGACAAACTACCCTGGGTACCAGAGGTTTTTTCTCGCTTGCTGAGACCGAGTTCGGCGGAGATGTTTCAGGGTCGGCCGTACCGACTCGTCTTCGGCCAAAGGCCGAAGCCATGAGCGGCGAAGCGCGCGGGTCATTGTGAAGACTTGACAGAAACCGGAAACTGCGCATGAAAAGTCTCTGTCACCCAGGCAAACTCATGAAACCTCTCGGTTCTTGGGTGTTCATTTACAGAATCAAAAGCAACGTGCAATGTTTATAGCAATGAACAACATTAATGGTCACACTTTAGGATTTCCGATCCTCAGACTCAAAAATCAGAAAAAAAACGTAATAAACAGAACCTCAGGAAAGTAGAACTAGCTAGAAATAAAAAAATCATCGATCTAAAGTAATATTTAAGTCAGGGATGCATCATGATTATTGTATTTTAATGCATTTTTTATGCGAATAAACTGGTAATGTTCTTTCTACCGTTTGTTAGGAATCTCAGACATTGGCACAGACAGCTATTCATCCGCAGGAAAATTAGAGGTAACTTGTGGATTTACAAAAACAGATAAAAGAGCTTAAACTTTAAACAACCCACGGCAGCTCAACACGAATCCCTCTTCGAGGGTCAGTGGTGTAACGCCGATCGTGGGTCTGGGAAGTCAAATGTTGAAATCCCTGTGGGGACTCGCGTGACACGACGTCCTCTCTTGCAGCTTAATGATGAAGTTTTATACGCTGTTGACCAAGCGTGAGGTTGAGATGGCTGGATATCGGCCAAGTTAGCCAGTTGTGGCAAAAATAAAGTTTTTAATATATAGATTTGGCCAAGCCTAAAAGCGAAGCTTCCGTCTATACCTCTCGCAATAATGTAATTTTGTGTTGCATTTTCCCTTCAGGGATCTCTCCCAGGAATGGAACTGTTCACCAGCAGTCTCTTCAGTAGTGGGTAGGTTGTTTAGTCTCATTTTCCCTCAGATAGCTACAGCTTGTGTTTTGATCTAGATAGGACATTACACATTAGGATACAGACGGGTGATAAAGCGAACTTTAAAGCGAAGCACACAAGCGCCAAAAAAGATCCGCTGCCAGGAGAAAGCCCTTAAAAAATAATTGTTTCTGAGCAGCTTAAGTTTCGGAGAAACGTTTGTTGTGGGGTGCGTTTAGTAGGGATTTTTAGCGAATTTTACTTGTTCAGCAATATTAAATCTTTATCACCAACAATCAAACCTTCAAGAAGGGAAGTTCGAATATCTCAGTGTAAACGATGTCTCGGTATCGGAAGGAAATGTTCATGGCCGTCGACGTCAGCAGCCTTTGCTTTATAAAACCGCCGCGTGGTTAGCTCAGTTGGGAGAGCGCCGGTCTGCCGAGCGGGAGGTCGCGCGTTCAAACCCCGGTAGGACAAACACACAGGGTCTTTAAATAACTGAGAAGAACGTGCTGCCTTTGTAATGACATCTGCAAATGGTTAGACTTTCTAGTCTTCTCGGATAAGGACGAAAAACCTTAGGTCCCGTCTCACAGCACTTTCACTGATTTGTTCTCGTGGGACGTAAAAGAATCCACATCACTATTCGAAAAGAGCTAGGGGTCATAGACCCCGGTGGTGTGGCCAACCTTTACGGGTTGTTGGATTTGGTAGGGATGGCACCTCGCATGAGACCTGAGTCGCGTTCGTGCACATTCCCTCTGGGCAGGCCTGTGTCCAGAAACGCTGGTAAATAAATAAATAAATAAATAAATATATTTCCCGCCCTTTTATACCCTTTCGGTGGAAATCCCACAAGGCCACCGGGGCTTGGTATCCATGCTTTAAAGTTCCCTACTCTTCAGTGGAGGCCCCTGATTCTGTAAAATGATGTTGATGTTGTTTTTGATTTCAGTTCTCTCTCGTCATATCCATGGTCAACTGGCGAAGACAGAAATGAACTGAGTGAAGAGAGATCGCGTAGTATAAGCTGGTCTGGACAGGTATCAAGCTATACTATGCTAAATAGGAGCTAAATTTTCTCAGTTCGCATTCTAATATATGTGAACCTGTGTCCATAAAGGTCAGTGATCAGATATAACGATAAGGAATACTAAAAAGTGTTCGTATACCCGTCGTACCTAATCGGCATGCTTCAGTAGCCGATATTAGTTGACGTCACCTGAGCTTTGGTTCGTAATTTGGCAAGACAAAATACTCATGGCGAGTGTTTTATCTTTGGTCGTTATCAAGTTAAATTTCCCTTTGTTTTAAACTCCTTATCTCACATATTGTTGAAGATCTGCCACTCGAGAACAGGCCACAAGAAGCGTTTGTAGATGAATATGATCATGAGCAAGATGAAGGAGTGTGTGACGTGGTCGATACAACAAGAAAGAACACTGAGGAGGTGTTAACAACAGACAGTCATAAGGAGTCTACAACAGTTAAGGGGGATAACCCAGTGATAGAAAATGCACTTATCAATAGACAGGTTACAGATGACTGCAAAAATAAGCTTTCGTCTTCGAACAGTAACAAAAGACCCCCACAGGATGTGAGTCAAACCAAGCCAAGGAGGCCACTGAGCAGCACAAGTGATGTGCACACGTCAGAGAATTCACTTTCCTCAAAAGATAAAGGTCGTCATCGCAGTCAGAGTGCAGGAAAGGAATTCGATTCGCAAAACCACAAGGTACAGGATAGAAATTCAAGGCAGAGATATGATGAGCTGCCAAAGATTTCAAAAAAGAAAAACAATCAGGAAGATCCCACAAGATCGCAGAAAGTTGAAGTAAAAACTAAGACTACAAGTGAGGTTACTCAGTCTCAAGAAGTTAACTGTGTCAAGACAGAGACCAAATATCACAGTAAAGGTGAAAAACCAGCGTCAAAGAAGGAAAGTAATGAAAGGGCAAATAACTCTGTTGGTAGCCCGAAGAAAAGTACCCCTCATGGTAAACAGCAGTCAGCTGGAGGCGCAGGCCACAGTGGAGGTAAGGCAAGTAGTCCCAAAGATGCAACAAGCCACACAGCATCACCAGCTAAGCCCTCTTCAGATACAAATCAAGGATCGGCAAAGAGAAGTAAAGATGGTACACATGCTGTGGATGGTACACATGTTTTGTCAGGGAATGACAACAGCAGGGGGTCAACGAAAACTACAGCAAGCAGTGGTCATACGCCAAGTGGTGCTAAAAACTCATCAAGTGATGGTGAAAGGGAACATAAACCAGGTAAATATTGGGAAAGCAGCGCATGTAATTGTCAAACTTAATAAACAAACAAACACTGCTATGGGACTGCTAGAAGCGTCAACTAGTTTATTAGCTACACGTGTTTTTGGTTATCATAAACACAAATTTTCAAAAAAGAAAAAATTTTTCTTTATGAATAATAATAAAATAATATTTGCTATTTATATTGCACAATTCATTACAATCATGTATAATAACGTGCAAAAAAAGAGCTAAAGAAATCCTGTTTTTGTTTTTGAATATCAGTAATTCATTCACCGAGGTCAAAACAGCAACATTCCCAAATTGGAAAGGGTGAGGATAGTTGGAAAGAAGTGACAAGAAGCACAAACTCGAAGTAAGTTTGCCTAATGATAAAATAAACACTGTCACTGTCTGACTGAGTGATCGGTTGCCTGGCTGACTAACTAGTTAACTGTCTAACTGACTGTCTGACTGGTTAACTGACTTACTGACTAATTAATTGACTTGCTGGATGATTGACTGACTGACTGATCGCCTGACTTATTGACTGACTGTGTAAAAGATAGCATGCACCACAGACGAATATAAACCTCTGGTTAACTCAGTCTGTGATCCAGCGCAGAAAACTTGTTCTGGGTCCCAAGCTATGTACCAGGATTTGAGTACGTGTTATGGTTGGCCTGTTAAAAAAACATTGCTCGATTGGCCAATCAGATGGAAGGAAATTCAAAACATACTTCCGGTACTTCATTTAGATTGTTAGATTACTTCTGCTACCCAGACTATCTAATAAAAGGATTGACTGACGGACTGATTGAAAGACTGACTTAATAACTAGCAGACCGGCTATCTTACTGGCTGATCAATAAGCGACCCTTTTGTGACATAGCTAAATAAATGATTGAGTGACTGGTTAATCAAAATATGAAAGGTGAGTTGAGTCACTGAACCACAAACCCATTGTCCAGACGAATAATTGACTGGTTCACTCACTAACAATTACTTTTTGTTTATAAATTCAGGACAGTCATGTTTCAGTTAACAGCGCCCAATGCAATTTGTGGTCGTGTGATCGGCAGAGGTGGAAGCAAGATCAATTCAATAACAGTACGTGATAGATAATTTAATAGTTAACTGCTTCTGCTATGAAGTTAATAAATAACAGATAATATTTAAGGAAGGAATGGTTATTTCAGAAATATTGTTGATGCTCTACCTCTTGGATGGGAGAATGTGTGTGTGTGTGTGTGTGCGGCGGGGGGGGGGGGGGG
>CALNXI010001031.1:4604-64970 GCA_942486025.1 Porites evermanni | reverse complement strand
GGGGCCGGGGCTGGCCTGGGCCCTTTGTTGGGGTTTTCCCAGCCCTTCTGGGTTTTTTCACGGGGGATTCAGGTTAGTAACGACCCCGATTTTAAACTTTATAAAAAGAGAAATTTTGGGAAAGTTAAAAAAAATTTGTTGGGGGGGGGGGGGGGGGGGGTAGGGTAATAGCCGGTGAGAACCTCATCAAACTCTATTTACTACAGCGTATTCAGTAAATATTCGGAACAAATAGCTACGCGTAGGCTATATTCCTGCTCACATCTCATTTCGCCGTCCCCACAATCTGAACGCCTGGAACACGCTAAATCGAAAGATTTCTTTGGTATTCCAAGGAGAAGTTCGAGTTTTCCCTTCGAAGCAGGGTTTTTATTAAGAATTCTGGTAGCAGGAGAAAGGTGTAACGTTACAGGAGAATAATTTGAAAAAGGCTCTACCTCTGAATAAAAAGTAGTCATAGGCTACCGAACGTTAGCCGGAGAATTCAGCGCAGTAAACGGGAGAATTCTCCTATCTCCGATGCTTAAGAATGAACACCCTGTTCTACCATAACAAGTCACCTGCGAACAGGCGGTCCTTCTTCCCTTTTGGTGAAAAAAAAAAACGACTCATCGCAGGTTTCCATAACAAGTTGTTTCATTTGCATGTCTTATGGTAAAACTAAGGGCCTGTTTACATGAAGGTGGGGGACCCCATGTAGGTGAGGTAACCAGCTTCGGTGGGGTAACCCGCCTGTCCATATAATCTCTCACATGGACACCCTGCCTATCATGTAAACGTGATCAAATTAAAACGAGAGATTATATGGACAGGAGGATCATGTACCCCACCTCATCGGGTTACCTCGCCTACCCGGGGTCCCCCACCTCCCTGTAAACAGGCCCTAAGAAAAGTGAATCTATAGTCATGATGATAGACTTCGCTGCCTTTTTAATACTATCAATTTCGAAGCACGAACTACTTTACTGATTTAACTAATTAGTTCATTTTGTTTCTACTAGCGCTATGTTTATTGATACTCACTGGTAAATTTTAGCGTTATTTCTATGATTAAAATGCAGAGAATTCCGACCATCTAAAGCCTCCTACACACCAATCCGGATATTTTTTTGCAAATCTTTTCTACACAAATAGGCCGCGGATGAATGAGCGGATTCCTTGGTTTCATGTGGACAGAAGGCCGAATTGCGTGAAAAACATATGCGGTTTTAGACTTTCTAAAAGTCTTTTATTTATTTATTTTTTTTTTTTTCATGGTTTGGTTAAAGGACTTTTCATACCGTTTTGCGCGAAATTCACCGGTCGAAAATTCTATCGGTGACGTAATGATTGACCAATAGGACAGCGAGTGATATTTCACGACACAGTATATGTCAATCATTTTCTTCCTTCATGCGAAAAAAGTCAACCTCGAGACTTCATTGCTCGCTCGGTCGCTGCGCGACCTCATGCATTAAAGCTCGCTTCGCTCACTTTTGAGAACTTATGTGAGGTCGACTTGAAGCAAGACTAATGCAGTTTTAAAATATCCGAATTCGTGTGGACGGGTTCTAAGTCCACTTGAATTTCTACTCTTTAAGTAGCTCTATAAATATGCCTTTCAAATTACCAACTGATTCATTAATTTTCTTTTCCTTTATTTAAATCATACTGAAACAGACCATCTCCGACGATATTTGCAGCTCAGAACTATAGGTTGAATGAGCCTCTTACGATATAACACTGAAAAACTACATCTTCTTCACCGTTTTTATAAAAGTTACATAAACCAGCATGAATGTTTGTAAGGTCTCATCTTCCTCCTTGACACGCTTATTTTACGCTTGAATATGATGGAGAATACACTGAATTACTTTCTATACAAGATGGAGGAAAGATCCTTGTGGCCTTATGAATGACCTACAAATACTTACAGTCTGTCTCCTCCTGTCTTAACCGTTGAATACAGTTTAAATTTAGGTACTAAAATTATATAAATTAGGCATATGATCAATGAATATAGATTATTTTCTTGATACGTAACAATTTTTTTTCACGATTATTAGCTAAGAGATTGAAAGGGTTAGACTGAGTAAAAACTGAGCAGATTGTACATCGCTCATAAAGTTTTTGTTTCTTTAAAGAGCGGCGGGGTTATTCACATGAAGTTCCACTGCCTCTCCAGAACATCGAAGACTAACAGTCTATTGAGTCTTCCTTTCGCCAGTCACCCGCTCCGGCTGTTAATCGCTTCGCTTCACTGTTATGAATTCGGTGAAAGAGTCAAGGGGACAAGTATCTTACTGCAAAGCATTCGGCTGATATTTAAAAAATACTGGACATTTTAACGGCATTGTTCACTCTGCATGGTTATTTCCAGACCAAAATGCCTTGCACTCTTTAAGACTTTTACAATGAAACGCCACTGAACTGCAGGACTTGGTTTCGTACATGTAGTATGTGTGGTATATTTACACTTGAGGGTTAGACGTTATAGCGTTCTGAAGCTACTGTCGATCTTTGTAGATTCCTCGGCGACGAACATGGACAAAACCACAGAAGATAAGCACCTGCAACAGCAACATTGAATTACGAGAAAAACGGTTAACCCTCGGGCCCTAAAATTGCTGCAAACAACTCAACACCCCAGAAAAATGGGTCTCAATTTATTAAACCTTTACATTAACAACACGCGCACATACCTCTGCCAAACACTTCAGCAAGGAGAGCCGTTCTTGGTTTGCGATTGGCTCTGATTTGTCTCTGTACATGTTCAACTGCTGTCATGTCGTCCATAATAGCTGAAAACTGTAATGGAAATATTAAACAATTGAGTGTAATTACAGTCAACTTCACTGCAGTCAAAGTGCTCTGTACCCCTGGTGAAACTTGGACCTTTTCCCATTACACAAGTAACACGGTGATACTTACCACAAGAGTTTTTGAATAAAGGCAGTTTAAAGAAATTAGCAAGAACAATGCACAGTTTTATTTATCAAATTAACAATAAAATCAGCTGATGAGCTAAACAGCTGCAACACCAAATCAGAACACAGCACTTGGCCTCGTGTGATAATATTCACAAGTGCATTTGAAGCAATACTAGACTACGAGTAGTCCCCATTTTTCCTCAGGGATAGTAGAGCGAGCGAAACGTTTTCTCGCGAGGTGATTTTCACGCGTGCTTGCGTTTCGCTCGCTCTACTATCCCTGAGGAAGAATGGGGACTACTCATAGTCTAAAGCAATACAAGTGAGCCAAAAATAACTATGAAATATAGTAAAAGCATCATTTATTTGTCCGGGGTGAAAATGAGGTGTATATGATGGAATAAGAGGTGGAGAGTAAGAAGACAGGTAATCTTCCTTTTACCCCTCTCCACTAATCCAATTCTAACAAAGAAATTTTTATTGCACAGGGCACAGGCTACCCAAGGTTTTGCAAACTCACCTGGTCACACAACATGGCTAATACAAATAAACCAAACAAACAGCCTTCAATCATCAAAATTACAGTGTGGATTCTAAAACACAAACAGTCTTCTTTTAGTTGGATAGTTTTTTAGAGCTTAATATCCACTAAGTCAAATAAGCAGCATTTAAAGTGAACTTACAATGGATCTTTGTTACAATTGTACATGTACAATAACAAAGTAATGAATTCATTGCCCATTTCTAATCACAGATCATAGATATTCTTCTTTTAAGAAGAGTGTATTCCAGGTTTATAAAGATATGGTCGTGTTTCTAATCATGAGTCCTAAAATATTATTTTATTTTGAGCAAATACAGTATTGAATTAATTTGAGCACGAGATTCACTTCTTGTTCATACACTTTCGATCCACTTTGTTTTGATGAATGTAATGTCAGTATGGCTATAAAGTATAAAATGGTCCTCTCATAAAATAAACTGTCAGTGTTCAAATCACAAGTTTACACAATAAAATCCACAAAAACTTACAGATTTGCAGTTTTATAAACAGGTAACATAACAGGTAATGTGCTCAACTATCTATTGAAATTTTCACCACTTCTTTTAGATTTTTTTTTCAGTGCCATAATATGAAAACAGCTGACTGACTTAGAAGAAACTTACAATCTTGTTTTCTTTTCATAATACTTTGAACAACCATGACATTCCATGGTCCATGACACAGCTGTGAGAATTATACAATACAGGGATGCAAGACCTGTAGAAGAAGAAGATAATACTGTTTTGTTTGTTTGTTTGTTTGTTTGTTTGTGTTTTGGAGCTGCTATGTTCCCCTGGACTTAATGCCAAGTGCAAGTCTGCCTCTTCCCCAGGAAACAACTGGAGGAAATCTGCAAGGTGTGCTTCTTCAATTGAGATTCATAAACAAAGATATTAGGCGTTTACTTGATGATGATGATGACAATGATGATGATAATGATGATGATCACAGAAAGGGTTAACCAGGGTGTCCTTCTGTTGTCAGAGGAAGTTTTTTAACATAATCAACAGTCTTTTCATATGGAAATCATATCATTGTTACCTAAAATCCCATTTTATGTCTCAAAAGAACTTGAATTGCAGCTTGTCCCTTGGACCAGCTCTCACATTTCCTTACCCAAGGCTATTGACTGCTTGTCTTGGTTAACAACTTGGTTACAAGATGTCTTGCATGGACCCAGGCCCATTCATCTACTAAGCTAAGATTTAGTTGGATAAACTGGCATCAAACAAATGAACAAGGTGCAGAATTTTTCAAGCACTTCCTAACTAGTTAAGGAGAGTATTAACACTCTCTAACCACTCCCCTCCTCCTAAAAAAAACTAATAATATTTCATTTTGTGGCACTCATATCATCAGCACAGACAGCATAGTAATGTCATATTTAACATCCCAGAAAACAAAAACAACTATTGATTCAAAGTTTCCTGACTTGAGATCACATATTTTTTCCAAACTTAACAGCAGTTTAAAACCATTTACCTGTATAGAAAAGAAACAAAACAAAATACTTCTGGTTGGCTTCCCCTACACAATTGTTGATCCTGGAACCACAGCAAAACAGTCAGTAAATTCATAAATCAACCTAACAGTTAATGAACAGTAACAAATGTTTCAAAAAAAAAATGTTTTTGAACACTGCTTAAAGGCACTGAAATAAGGGGAATTGAAAAATTGATCAACATCATGTGGGATTTTGCTTTTCTAGTTACAGATTATTACTCCTACATTCATCCAGAAATAAAAAGGTGAGTGAAGGTTTTCACTCTGCATAACTCTGTGAAGTGTCCACCATAAGTCACGTGGTGTCCTGCTTTATTTGTCATTGAAAGATAATGTCTGAGCTTACCCTGAACTGAGTGATATTCAGAAAGATCTTTATGATCAACAGTGTAACAGATTACACACCCAGCATGGAAAGAAGGGTGATTATCACCATATTTGCCAATTGTAGCCCATTGCATTGGACAGGCCAATGTACATCTAATTCTAGACATCTAGTATGTAAGACCTGGTTCAGACGCCGTTCTTATCATCAGCTGAACCTAACTGAATAAGTTGAACTCTGGAGCGACACTAGCGTGACATCTGATTCAGACGACCCACTCTGTGTTGAGCCCAAGTTAAGTTCAACAACACTTTGACAGTCACTGTCGAACTTAACCCTTTTGATGCACCAGACTAAAGCTACCATACCAAATTAATTCAGATGCCGTTCTTTTGCCGTACTTAATTCATCAGTTAGGTTCAGCACATGAGTGAGAGCACATGAGTGGAGCAGCGTCTGAACCGGGCCTAATTTGCACAGATTTCTTCAAAATTATCCTCAGGTCAGTTGATTTCGTTTTGGGTCCTACATGATACATGCTGCTGATTATTTTGTATCTTTAGGGATTTCTCTATGTGCCAGGGATGCAGGAAAAACAAAATCACTGATTTCCTCACAGTGCAGTACATACCATGGACAGTGGTGATCCATTTTTCTAATACATCTTCCACACGTCCTAAAAAGCAAAATGATGCAATAAATAAATATTATTATTGATTTCTGTTACCTAAAAACACAAGAATATTTTTGTGTAATAAAAAAAGTCAGACTGTTATTAATATACTTTAAAAATAAGCAATGCAATGAAAACACTGCCGAAGGGGTTTTAGTTGAGTTGATGTATTTTGTTAAAAAATGTAGTACAATTTTTTATTTTGACCTACCGACAGTGATGAGCCCTTGGAGGACGATATGCTTCACATTTAATACAGATAGTCCATTCATTTTCATCCTAAAAAATATTTAAAACTCAAAATGCTCAAAATCAATTAAATCCATCAGAATTATTAATCACTAAAAATGTTGAGGAGTGTTTCTTTGTCACAGATGATGCCCCAGTGTTATAATGATCAGTCAATCAATAAAATTTATATGTTCAAAGCATTTTCAGCATAATGACACACTACACAGATTTTCTCACAGAACTACGAGGGACAGGGTAGGTGTGATACGGTGAAACTAAATGATAAGAGGGATTCTTGAGTGATGAGCTCAAGACAGCCGCCCGGTTAGCTGAATGGGATAAGCGCCAGTCTGCTGAGCAGGAGGCCGTAGGTAGGGTCTTTAAATAACTGAGGAGAAAGTGCTGCCTTTGTAATAACATCTGGAAATGGTTTGACTTTCCAATCTTCTGGGATAAGGAGGATAAACTGTAGGCCCCATCTCACAAGCCCTTGCACATGTAATAAAAAATCTGTGGGACGTTAAAGAACCCACACACTCTTCGTAAAGAGTAGGGCACGTAGTGCCCGGTGTAGTGGTCTATCTCAATTTCACACTAATGTATGGGGGCATCATTACTCATTCCTTCATTACTTGTAAACTGCACCTTAAGCAGTCTGGCAAAGTCCCCCAACCGGTGTTGTAAATTATCCCTGAAAAGCCCTGAGGGAGTAGATAACATGATATTTACATTTACATTTACACAGCAAAGAACAGGTTGTTGCAAAGGAAGATTTGTTTGTATTAAAACATGATAGCAGGAAAGGAAGACATCACAATTTTGTTAATAATAATAATCATCATCATCTCATAATAATAATAAATAGAACAGGAGATGATTAGTTTCTTCCTGATCGTATTTACTATACCATACCTGACTCTGTTTATTTTTTGCTTTATTAATTTCTGAGAAATCCAGACTTGTTGAAGGACGAGCTACAACACCTAAGTAAGATCCGAAAGTGTTGAGTTAGTAAAGCGTCCAACAGGGAAGGGTGATGGAGTGAATTTCAAAGTGAGGCACAAAATGGATATCAGTTCCCAACTCAGAGAAAGCCCCTGAAAAGAACTGTGCAAGGCAGCTTAAGATCCGCCAGGCGCCATTGAAAACATAGAAACCTCAATAACAGATGCAATTAGGATGGTGCTTTATCATGGTTATAGTCTTGTAAGCAATAGATAATCTAAGGAAGAAGACTGGGTGCTCTGCCTCCCTTTTGTTTCCCCGCTAGGAGAGGTTACTTTCTGGCATGGCTTTCAACATTTATAGTACCATTCCTACATGTATATGTTAAAAAGCAGTTTTAGAATAAGACATCAAATTCCTAGGTATTATACATGATACTGGGTACTCTTCTAATTAATGCATTAAGTACCCAGCAACCAGGAAGCAAACGTTTCCGCCAGAAGATTTATGTAAACAATGTGGTATTTCTGAAAATATAATAATGTTGTTGTATTTTCAGAAATACCACAATTGTTCTTTGATCAGATGCATGAGCTTATACAACCAAGGAGAGTTAAACTGGCAAAAATAAATACTGGCAAATAAATAAAACTCTTCAAGTGAGAGTATATTAATTTCTAAGGATTTACGTAGATTAACTAGAGCTTACCTGGATCAGAAAATGATGCTCTGGCATGTGAAATTGCAAGAAGAAGTACAATGACATTAAATATGCACACATGTAGGCTACCCCAGATACTGCAAGTTAGAAAAGAGGACAAAAAATGTATTTACCATCTAACAAGGAAAACCAGATCTTTCATACACACCTGTAACTACTGGGGTTGATCTAGGGGTAGGGGGCAGAGTAAGTGTGGTGTGGGGCCAGTCTCCTTTAATTTTTGACACAAACTAAGGGGAGAGGGGGTCCAAACCTCCTGCTTTCTGCACCTTGCATTCTTGGCTCCAGTCTCTTTTGGCTTTCTGTTATTAAGCCTTTTTTTGAAATACAATGATTTTGTTACCTCTGCATCCTACGTCCTCTGTCCCTGATACAAAAAAATCCCCTCCCGTGGGATGCAAAGAATGATCGATCAATTTGAAGATTTTTTGGCGGAATTTTTATGTCGTGATTTCTGTGACCGTTGTTTAATCTAGTTCTCTTTTTTGTGCTTTAAATATATTAAAGGACTAAATTTTAATTTCAGTAAACTGTAATGAAGAGTTTTGGCATCTGTCTCCAGATTAACTGTCTGGTTACATAAGGGCCCAAGCATTTCCAACTTAGGACTCCTTGGTTATGGACAGGGACTCATGATTTTTCACAAGATGAGTCCCAGGACTCACCATAACTATTTGCAACAAAATCACTGAAAAATATAAAGCATTTTTCATAATTTTCATCCTGTTTCTCCCACTTCCCACCCTTTTAGAACTCTAGCTTTCCATAACCCTCCTAACTCCTATTCTCCTGCGCTCCCCACCTCCCCTGTCCTCGCCTACCTAAACTTTCTGTGGCTAGTGGACTAGCGTAAGTTACACTTTTTTGGCCTCCTGGCAGAGGCTATCTGATCATGGGATTTTAACTATAAAACTTCATTTTGGCCAGTGTGTGAGCAGTGCTCATACTTCATAGTTTGACATAAGAGTGGAGTCCACTTTGAGTTCTGACGTTGAGAAAATAGGCATAGCTAATTTGCATCGGTATAGACCACTAAAAACAATTGACCACTAGTGAAAATAACATAACATATCATAATGCTCTTTGTTTGTCACTCCAAAATTTTGCATAAGCATTGTCTTCAGTTTCTCTTGGGAGTTAAAATGGCCCCAAGAGAAACTTACGAAAACAACGCTTATGCAAAATTTGGGTTGACAAACAAAGAGCATTATGGTATGTTATGGTATTTTCTGGAGTGGTTCAAATTCAGTCATAAGCAGATGAAAATGAAGAGTACCTGACCACTTGTTGGAACGCTTTAAAGAACGAGGCATGTTTTTCATTAAACTTGTTTTAAATAAAGCTAAATAAGTGGCCTGGTATTCTGAAGTTCAGCCGAAAATCATGTGGGCCGGTCAGCTGTTTTTACAATTTAAAAATACGATGTCCATAGTCATAGAGCAGAGTAATTAAAATGGCTCAATATATTAACGTATCTCTGCAAAATATTTTGCTATAAGATCGAAGATCAAATAGCTTGAGCAAGTGTTTTCGATTTCTAAATCATGTCTAACTTGATGAACGCGTTCTAGACAACAAAACTTATAAAATTATTTCCCTAGAGACACGGATATTTCTCAAAAACTCACCTGTCTGTGAGTGTGGGGATAATAACGTGTTCAACCAGGCAATAATCGGCGTATAACACCGCAGAGTAAGTCATCAAAACGCAAATAACTCCACACGGATCTTTATGAAACACCGCCATGTTTGATGTTTGACACTTCACGCAAACACTTCACGCTAATTCGTAATTCGTTCCCAGTCTCATAGAGAAGAATACTACCTCCGTTTTCGCTGAGGTCTCATAAACTTAGAAAGACTTACCATACGTTCTTTCTATTATTCATGTTCCCGGTCATTGTAATAGTCCCCAGCAGTAATACGATTAACCTGTTTTTGTATGTTCTGTTGTCTCTTCTAATACTGTTCATGCCCGCAAAAAACACCCCACCCTACTCGAAGAACTCCCCAACAACAACATTTGCACTAGTGACTTCAAATATTGAATGTTTATGGCTCAATCTATTTTATCGAATTTAAATGTGCCCAACTTCCTGAGTATTTTCCGGGCATTTGGCAGATTGTGAACCTATTTTGGTTTGCCTGAGGTGGTCACTGGTGGGTTGTGTGACATTGTGTGACGCTTGACAGTGATACAGTATAGAGGACTGGTACCAACATAGTAACAAGATGGCACCGTGAAAGGTACATTCCTTCGAAGGGACAGCGTCCTATTCTAGTTGTTGCTTGGAAGCTTAATTTTGTCTGTAAAATCGACAAGTATAGTAAACCATGTTTGTCATGAACTTAACAAGGTAAGGGTATGAATTACTGTAACCCATTTGATCTATTTATCTCGTAAAATGCTTTCCAGTCGAGAAATACGATCTCTTTGAGGATGAACGCGGATGTAATTGACCCGAAATGTTGTTACATGGCTCAGTTTCAACTACCGTGGAGTGTTGAATAGATTTTCGTTTTTACCTCCTTTTTTGTCTGAAAAAGGAAATTTGTTCGAAGTTATACCATTTTTAAAGTCAAAAAGGCATTCCATCGGCGTTGTTTACATTGGATTGCCCTTGATACACAATGCTTGATAGGAAATTAACCGTAATGATCGTATTTTCAAAATGTTTGTTTACAAGTCTCTCAGAGCTATTATGTTTGGATTGCCTCTTGCAAATTCAAAGTATTCAGCTTCATCGATATAATTTAAATGTATGAAATCAGTCATATTCAAGTCTAAGGAGAAAATGAGAGTAGTTTAGCGTCACCAGGGATATGAGGATTTAGTAAAATCCAACTAGTGGTCTATTATCAATGCTGCGTTCTGATTGGTTGAGCTACTACAAGGCTATATGTTATAGCTCACTAGCAGTGAAAAGCACACGCTTTTTAACGGCAAAAAAGGATTAGAGTCTAGCTTTAACTAGCTAAAATTTTTTAATTCTTTATATCTTTGATCAACTAGTTGGATTTTACTAAAACAATTATTCCTCTGACTCTCATGGCCTCTCAGTGAGTCAGTCGCCCTTTTGGCCGACTCAGGGCTAATTCGGGCTTGAGGAATAATAATTGTTATCCTCGTAAAGGAGGTTCATAATAATGTCAGTGGTCTGAATTTTGAAACCCCCTGTTTCACGCATTTCACACATTAAGTTGCTCTGTGCCAGGCTCAAAACTAGTTGCTGTTTGGAAACAGAGTGGCAAAGGGGTTTTTCATGATGTGTGATGGGACCCAAATTATCAACATGAGGTGGAATTGGGAATAGCACCGTGATACGTGATTTGCTATTTTCACAACCCGTGATGCGTGATTTTCCTTTGAAATTTCCGTGATAGTTAAGTTAATATCATTTGAAACTAGAAGCAGAGACGTCAAAAACAGATAGTTATGACACCAACTTCTTGACCTTTTTTCTCGTTCTTCGGCCTCTGATTTCCTCAGATCAAATGATAATATGATACTTGTTAATGTAGTCAATATTTTATATTATTTTTCCGTGATGTGTGATAGCTTAAAAAAATTGGTGTGACGCATGATAGGTTTTCCCCTCTTTGCCACCCCATCGAAAATGAGCCTGCACTCATTTGGGGAGGATCAAAAACCAGACTCAGGAGATGAGAGTGGTAGAAATCGAACCTAGGTCAGAGCTCACCTATCCATGTACCCCTCACTACCCTCTGAAATAATCAAAGTTGAAAGCATATGAACTTAGCCCATTGGAAAGAAGGCAGGGGCAAGAAATACCGCAGAAAAAGTCATCCTATGCAGATGTTGCAGTTTAAAGTCTTATATTCATAAGACGACGACTGACCATATGTTATTTCTTTCCTTAACTTGTCTTCTTCTTCCAAGGAATTTAATTTAAAGAGAACAAAGCAGTTATACACACAAGATCTTTGATTGTACCAGACAGTATGCAACACTCTGCAGCATTTTTACTTATATTTCTTGGGATTATTCAATTTAATGCAGGTGAGATAGTAAATAATACATATTGTATACCTGCCAACTCTCACGCCTTAGGCGTGAGTCTCACGCCTGTGGGTTGAAAACTTCAATCTCACGCCGGCTCACGCTTGCGGGCCAATTTCTCACGCCTGATTGAAAAATGTGAGTTGCTGCCGTCTTGCTTGACACAATTTCCAAAAATATGTTAACTCAGACCCATGTAAGGAACGAAAACCATGTGTAAAATGAATAAATGACAATACCTCGCGATGTCTGATATTGTGGATAAGCGTTTTCTCGATAACTTAACCCTCGGCAGACTTCGGACGTCTTCAGAAGACTTTGGACGTCTTTGGAAGACTTCGGACTTCTTCGGAAGACTTCGGAATTCTTCGGGAATCTTCGGAAATAATCGTGTCGTCTTCAAAAATCCCAGCACTCCCAGGATAAAAATCTCACGCTTATATCTCAGAAAAAGTTGGCAGGTATAATATTGAACTTCTCTAACTCAAACAGGAAAGTGTGAAAGTGCCCCTCTTGCCCAGCTCTGCCATCAATGCAATAACCTACTACATAGTTAAATAAATCTGTTTTGAAACAAAATGTAAAAACACTCTCCCTTTTCTTGTAAGTTAAGTGAATTGTACCGCTGTAAGCCATGCATAAAAAGACCTACGCTGACTCTGGGCTTAATACTAGCAAACATTTTTTTACGAGATAAAATTAATAACCCACCACAGGTCTCAATCTTACAATAATATGTACTTGTTAGTAAAAGTTAATCAGAATTAATCATTATTTCTAAATGAGACTTCTTGCTATCTTTTAGCTGCTGCACCAAATTTCTTAAAGGAACCAGCTGTTTCTCAGACTGCTCTCAAGGACGGACAAGTCATCTTTGAATGTCAAATAGGTGCTTCACAACCCAGCTATCACTGGCTTAAAGATGGAAGAAATATCAGCAAAGGAAGCATCTCACTTATGGGATCTTTGTCAACATTGTCGGTTGGTAATCTGGAGTTTTCTGATTCTGGGAACTACTCATGTATTGCTACTGACAGGCAGTCAGGACAGAGTGGGGAAAAAACTGGAATACTAACTGTCAAAGGTACATTTTCATTTCTTAGGGGAACTATTTATTTAGTATGTAGAACACTGCTGGGCCATAAAATTGCTAGACTTTCATTTTGGGCCAGAGGAAAGAGGTCATGTAGCTGTTTTAGCAAGTTTTATATGGCTGGTTCTTCACTGCTGGCATTAGTTGAGTTCTTTCTTTCTTTGGCTCTTTTACCTGTACATGTCCATTCATAACTCTTTGAGGTACCAGGGTTTTGTTTTCTTTAACTCCCAAGAGTTGGAACACAGGATTTTCCTGGTACACCAGACGATGTTTCATTGTTTTGTAGACAAATATAACTGCCATGACATCATGTGAAAACAAACTATAGGCCCAGAAAATATTCATCCTGTACCATGGAGAATTTACTGGTTTGACCCCCCATCCCTCCACAATTTCCAATTGTTCTGTTCATACTTTACTTTCAAAATTTTGGCCTGTTTAAGAACTGCCCACCCCACTTGAAATTTCTAATAACCTTCCATTGGGTGGGGTGGTAGTGGATATTTTCTTCAACAACACATTATTTTTGTCTTCTTAGGCAAGCCTACTATCACTCAAGCTCCATCACTGTTATCCACCTATGTTGGCCTGTCTGGAATATTTCACTGTGTTGTTGTTGGCAACCCTAAGCCTACTGTTCGTTGGAAAAACAGTAGCAATGCCATCATAACCTCAGGAGGAAGGTTTGAAGTGTTCAGCAATAAATCTTTGAAGATCAGTAATTTGTTAAAGAGTGATGATGGTAGTTTCTTCACATGTGAAGCTGAAAACTCATATGGGACCACAACAGCCAGTACAACCCTGCGTGTTACAGGTCAGTTTTAGCTGCTACTTATACCGTAAAATTCCGAAAATAAGCCCCTCCATGTGTAAGCCCCTCCAAATATAAGCCCCCCAAACTGGTAACACAAAAAACCGTCTGTTAAATCGCCCCTCCAAATATAAGCCCCCTGGGGGCTTGTGCTTGGAAAATTGCCCTCAAATACAAAGTAAAAGAAAGCAAAAACGGTAAATTTACTTCCAACTATAAGACTAGCCCAATTGTTTTTGAAACGCAAATTTTCGTTCATAGATAAGCCCCTCTGAATACAAGCCCCTCCAAAAATAAGCCCCTTAAAAAGGGTCTTTGAAAAATATAAGCCCCGGGGCTTATTTTCGGAATTCTATGGTACTCAGTTATGTACAGACAGCACCTCTGAAAAGTTATCATTTATGATGTCTCCCTTTCCTTCTCTTTAAGAATTAAGCGTAGTTGCACTAATGCTATTCTTATTTTCTGTTACAAGAAATGTACCATATTTACTTGAATAAGCACACCATATGAGACAAAAAAAGTTTAACCCTTTAAGCCCTGATATCCACTTACAAATTCTGCAAACTGATCACCATACATTTCCTTAAAGAATGAGTTGGAAGAATTTGATAAAAAATCCAAGATTTTTCTCTGTAAGATCATTTTATCAATTCTTGTAGACTTTGCTCTTGACAATCTATTGTTATTGTTAGGAGAAAATTGATTTTGGACACTATTGGGACATAAAGGGTTAAAGACATCACCAAACTCAAATAAGCGCTGTGACCCTGATGTAATCATTATTAAAAGACAAATGTTTGTCACGTCCAACTTTCAAATAAAAGCTGCCCTCAAATAAATTAACACTGCTCCCAAATAAGTACTATATTTGAGGCATGGAAAATTTAATGAGTGCCATGGAGCTTATTCAGTTAAATATGGTATATTTTAATAGAGGTGCTCCTTATGAGTTTGTGTAGGTAATAGCATGATTTGTAGTGACATTTGGCATAAATACTACATGTGATAGTATTGAGACAATTTTGAAATATTATAAGTGGTATTTATGACAAATATCGCTTACAAATCATGCTATTATTTGTTTATACTACTACCCACAAAAGGCCTTTTTAAATTTTCTCATGCAGGTATTTAGAATTAAGCTGAAACACCAATCTCTGAGCCAATCAAATTGCAGAAATTTCTCATGTAGTAATATAAATCATGTAATACAGTATACCCCCTTTACAAACACTTTATGCCAGTCCCTCAGAACTTTGAAACGCACTTCCTTCCAAAACCAGTAATTTAATAGTTGTTTGTGTTCTTTCAAGATCCTCCAGCTATTCCCTCATTTACAAGGAGACCAGTTAACCAAACTGCAAATGAAGGAGGGCGAGTAACATTCTACTGTTCAGTAGCAGGAAGCCCTTCTCCAACCGTCACGTGGAGCAAGTTAGGAGGGATAATCCCAGCTGATAGACAACAGGAGCCTTCACCAGGATCACTTAGAATTATTAATCTTCAGCCCAATGATGATGGCACTTATGTCTGTACAGCACAAAATTTCCTGGGCAAAATAACAGCACATGCATTTTTGCGTATTCAAGGTGATTTTCTCGTTATTAGCTGTTGAGATTTGGTATTTGGCCAATTTATAGCTATACTTTCAACCTTCTCACCAAAAAAAGTTCCAATAAATTACAGCCAGCTTAACTGTTGTCTGTCTGTCTGTTTGAAAGTTTTTCTCCATCTGTCCTTGAAACAAACTCATAGCAATAATAAAAATATTATTGGAAGGGGTTGAGCAAAATACCATGATTTGTCAATGGCAATGAGAGAGCTCAATAATTGTTTTATACTTTGATTACTGAGTTTGTTTTTTAATGAATATCTTCTCTAAGTGAGGTGATCTGTCCTTTTCACATAAGAGTGATTGCAATTAGGAGAAAAGTGTGATTTCATTTATGCCTGAGCAGAAAATTTTTTGCAGCCAAATACAGATGGACAACATTGGGCATGAGCAGACCATTATTATTTTGTAGGTAGATATTTGCAGGTCATGCGGTGGGCTTTTGGCAAACAAACAGGAAGAAAAATTTGCATTGAATGATAATGCTTGTTATTTGTTCTTTCTTGATCTTCTAGGTTATCCCCGCTTTATAACAGGACCATCAAACAAAGTAGTCACAGAGAACTCATCTGTTCAGTTCACCTGTATCATTGAGGGAGATCCTGCTCCTCACGTGGAATGGACCACACCCAGTGGGACCATACTGACTCTGCTGTCTCAGCCGTCTGGTAATATAAGGGTCCTCGCAAACAACTCCCTTAGCATCACTATGGTAACTGGAATTAATGCTGGTGCATACACATGTACAGCGGTGAACGGTATTGGTCGGCAATCCATTTCAGCTACCCTGACTGTATTAGGTAGGTACAGTACTGCTCAAAAATAAGTCAAGATCCTCTTGCGATGCAAGAGTCTTGTCTTGAGGGATAAAATCCTTGTCTTGCAGGTGGATTAACCCTTAAAGCCCCAGCATCAACATGCATCTTCTCCACACTGTTCTTCATACATTCCTTATGGTACTGCTTGAGAGAATTTGTTCTAACATCACAACATTTCATCTTTGGTGATCATTCCGTTAATTCTCATGACCTGTCTGTTTGATCAGGCAGTGTATTATTGGGAGAAATTGGATGTCGATCACTATTGGGGCTTCAAGGGTTAACAACACTGCAAGTGTGTAGTGTGGCCAGAGAATAAAGATGACATTTTGCGACACCACCACTGGTTTCACTGAGAAACCATTGGAGGAACGAGCACCCAGACCTGGTTAGTGATAGGTCATCACAGAATTTTTGCGCTCGTTCCTTAGATGTAATTTTGCAGGAGGAACCAGTCAGTGGTGGATCTAGACTAGACCTTTAGATAAGGGGAGGGGCCCGGTCATCCAGACCCTGAGATAAGCGGGTCCTGGTCTTATTTTTCCAGCCCTTTGGGCCTCAGTTTGGTCTAAAAATAAGGGGGGGGGCCTCCCCTGGATCCGCCACTGCCAGTGGTGGCATTGCAAAATGTGACCTGTTTTCTCAGACAAGTGTTCAAGTGTCAAGGATTCCCTTTCCTACTAGCACTTCCAAAAACTCGTACTTTTAATACTTTGAGTGTAATTTGTGTTATGTAGTAGTGCAGATTTGTAAGATATTGTTATTTGAGAGATTAAGAGTCACATTTACACCAAACGGCAAAAGTGAATTGGTACCACGTGACCAAGTTTCCCCCGTATTCTCGTTTACTGTTTATCACTTCTACTCAAAATTAAGCAATTTCACGCTAGTTTTATCCAAAAGAATTGTTCTGGGCGGTTTTTATCTGCTTATTTTCTATTCTGAGAAACTCTCAACTTGAATCTGACATTTGCCGTTTGCCCTAAACGTGACTCTTAATCTCTTTTGCAATTTTCAAAATTAAAAAAAAAAACGTGAAATTTAAGTCTTACAAGTTGATTCTGTTTCAGGTAGCTTGAACAACGGAACAACATTAGAGAGGTTTAGCAAAAAAAAAAAAGGAGAGGTTAAGCATCACGTTTGCGTCAAATTGCAAACGCAAATTTGTACAAGAGACCAAGTTTCTCCTTTACTTTTCGTTTACTGTTCATTATTTCTACACATAAATTAGTAGTCTCACGCCATTTTTTAACCATAAGAATTGTTTTGAACTGTTTTTTATCAGGGCCCAGTTCCTGAAAGGCCGATTAGCTTTAATCCTGGATTAAAATTTTGTTCCGTTTTTGTTTTTTACATTCCTATACATTTCTTAGGGTAAAATTTTGTGTTATCATTACTGTATCTCGTAGTAAACACTCAACAATATTTTGTAACCCCGCGTTGCATGTTCTTAGATGAGAAAACCGTGCTTGAAATTTGGCTTAATCCTGGGTAAAACTTAACCATCTTTCGAGAAACCAGGCCCTGCTCATTTTCTATTTTGAGAAATTATCAACTTGAATCTAACGTTTGCCGTTTGCCGTATACATGAAGCTTAAACTCTCTGTTATTTACAGCCTACGGCGACAGGTGAGCAACGTTGATTCTCCTCTCTAGAAGAAGGTAGTGTTGGGACAACGCGAGAAATGTCCTTGAGGGCAAAATGTCTTAACTAATTTTGTCACCGATTGGTTCGTTTCAGCTCCTCCAAGATTCTCAACACACTTGACAAACAGGACACAAAATATCAACAGTCAACTTGTTGTGGAATGTACAGCTAATGCAGCTCCTGTTCCAGATTATCAGTGGTCATTTAATGGGTCCATTATTTCAAGACAGCGCAGCCTTAACATAACTTCTCTAAGCCGCGATAATCAAGGATTTTACTTGTGCACTGCAAACAACTCACTGGGATCAGTTCAGGGCGGTTTCTATTTGATAGTTCAAGGTAAAGTTGCTGTGTTGTAACATATTTCCTTTGTTTAACTAAGTAATAAAATAAAGTCAGGATGCATATTCTCAAAACGGTCAGTCTCCATACTTTTTCTGAAGTACTGGCCACAAAACTTGAATGTCATTTTGGTTTTTTCTTTTTTAAAACCTCGACTTTGTCCTGGTTGGCATCCATCCATTTAGTTCTCACGCTTCATCAATAATGCTTTTTTCCCCTCTTTAAAACATGACTGTATGTATTATCGTGTCTTGACATCTTTTTGACCACTTTTTTTCTAGTTCCACCAACATTTGTTGAATCTCCCAAGAATCAAACCATTCCCAAGGGACATACAGCCTCTTTTCCATGCGCTGCATTAGGAGACCCACGGCCATCAATCACGTGGTACAAGTCACATGACCTCATCACCAGTAATGCGCGCTATCATATTTTAGCCAATCAGACACTAGTAATATTCAGCGTCACTGCACAGGACAGTGGATCGTTAACGTGTCGTGCAATGAACGAAGCGGGGACCAGAGAAGCGAAGGCATATCTTCTAGTGGCAGGTTTGGCATTTATTTTCTTGTACATTATCGTTTTCATTCCCGATTTCTATAAAATTTAATGCACTGTGGTTTCACTCTTACTGCAACAATCGTAAGAAATGGGGACAACCTCATTACATTATGTCCACTGTGCTGCATCCTCCACCATTATCTCAGCGACAAAAAAATTACTGAAATGTCATCTGTTACAGATTTTCCAGTTTTCACAACGTTGCCAAGCAATGCATCAGTGGAAGAGGGACACACTGTTACTCTTACGTGCCGTGCTAAAGGACCAGACACCCCTCAAATCACGTGGTTGAGAGAAGATGGCAGTGGAATTCCAATCAACATTGTTGCCAGTGTAGACACACAGCTGGATCCTAGCGGCGATCTGAAATACACCAATGCAAAGTCAAAGCACAGAGGAATGCATATATGTAAAGCTTGCAATACTGCTGGGTGTAAAATGGCAAAGGCTTTTTTAAATATCTTATGTAAGTGAATAATCTCGCTTTTGTCTTTCGCGGTTTTTGGTAATGATGGGCGGAGACGAATGTGTCGCGAAAAAATATCGGGCAAAGAAGTTTTTTTTTTAGTTTTTTGGGCGCGCTTTTCCCACTCGTCTCGACCAATTAAGAGCCTGGAGTAGGCCAGCACTTTTTATACTGGTGTCCTACTGAGTGGTTTGCCCGCTAGCTAATTCCTTTTCTCTCACCCCCCCCCCCCCCCCCCCCCCCCCCCCTTTCCCTCTTTACCCCCACAGTTTCCCCGATTTCCCCCCCCCCTCCTTTTGCTGGTGTTTTGTTTTTGTAGTTTATTACCCCCCCTTTTAGGTCAACATCAAAAAATAAAAAAAAAATCAAAAACCAAAAAAGAGAAAAAAAGGATTGCAGAGAAAATGACGTCGGGGGGGGCGGGCTTTTGTGGTATTTCCCCCCCCCCCCCCTTCCCCCCCTCCCCTTTACCATCTTAACCCGCAAGTTTGACCGAGTTCGCACACCCATTTCTATGCTGAGTTGTTAGTTTGGATAGTTCATGCACCCACTTTAAGGTCCAAAGTCAAAACTGCATAACTAACTGAAAAGCCATAGAGAGATAGAAAGTGTCTACGGCAAACTGGCTCTGGGGGCGAGCTGCTTATGGGTTTAACTAGCCACGGGGCGCCGAGCTGGCTACGGTACATAATCCGCTCGTCTCCAAAACATTTGAAGAGGCTGATCTCAAAAGAACACTATATAATAATACATGTATATAATAATAGTGATGTTTTCATTCGCTTTCCAGTTGCTCCACGCTTCCCAGTCTCTCCAGCCCCTGTTTTTGTTCTCAAGGGACATACTGCTTATCTAGAGTGTAAACCAGAGTCCAATCCCCCTCCCGTCATAACATGGCTGAGAGATGGACAGAGCCTCGCTGGATCTGGACACCAGTATATTGTCAATAACGTGCAACCAGCCGATGAGGGGTCGTATACTTGCAATGTTAAGAACAGTAGAGGATCAACACAAGGAACGGTTGAGTTGTCAATTGGAAGTAAGTCTTAAGGCTGTTTGTTTCATATGCTTGGAGCAAACTTCACTAAATTTTTCGTAGCCTCCAGCTACCTGCAACTTCGACTATGCCATCTACACTACCGGTATCCGATACAATATGAACAGCAACGGCACAGAACTGAAGCAAATCGCTCGCACACATCGAACATCATTGTACCGGAGCGGTTGTCCAGTTCCTTACTTCTGAACATTTACTGCCGTGTTAGTGTCTCAATAGGCCATTACCGAGTTCAAAATGCTCTCACTTTCAAAACGAGACTAAGTGCAAAACCTTTCTTGTTCAAATTAGTCCTATTAGAGAGCTTTAGATTCTGAGACGAGAACGAGATTTTCTCAGTATTAAGTACTGCTCGCCAGTGAACCGTCGTGATTCTACTGCGAGTTTTGACGAGAATGTCGTAGTGGCGGAAACAAGTTATCAAATTATAGAAGTTTCTTCATCATTTTGCGACCGGGGAAGGGCTAAACCTTCTGCAATAAAAATAACCGCACTAATTTTTCCGGTGAAAAATAGTACAATGAAGCTTTCTAGATTGAATATTTTTCGAGAATACGCGAAAAAGTTTTAGGTTTAATCTCGTAGTCGTAGTCGGCCTCGTCTTCAAATCTAAAGCTCTCTAATTTGTGAAAATGAAAATCATTTTGACGTCAATGGCTTCGTACTTAGCCTCGCACTGAAACGGAGGCTTGGGGTAACTGGGAAATGGCCTAGTAGAATGAAGATAGGGTTTGTTGCTAAGGAAACATGTACAGCTCTGTACTAATAATTCACTCGAACTTGTTTAATAGCGAAGGCGAAAATAACAGACTTCAAACAGACACCAAGGCCAAACAGGAAAGTTTTGTTGCAATGCGTTGTGGATGGAATACCTTCTCCCGAAGTGACCTGGTATCTACAGAATTCCAAGCTTCCCGACAAGCAAAACTTTCCTGACTATGACGTCACATCAAGCAGAGAACTGCTCTTACCAGCTGCAGCTTGGAGCAGCAATTCTTTTTTGTGCAATTGCACCAATCCACTTGATTCAGTGGCGAACTTTGCAAGAGGTAAATTTTTTGAGATGTTAAGTCCTTATTTGTACGGTATAAAAGCTGACTTGAACTGATCGTGTGGCATGTTTTGCATAAAGTAACTATGACTACTGAGAGGTGAAGTGATTTATGAATTGACAGATCAAAATAGTAGTGGAGAGGGTTTGAAAGGGTAGAACACAGGCAATTTTGAAAATGTGGTGATTGGTTTGGTTGTGTAAAACGAAGCTTTGTAATTGGCTGAAAAACATCGTGCCATCTTATCAGCCAATCAGAAGTAACGGCCGCCAATTGGCGCGAAGCGCGTTTTCCCGTCCGTGGCACCTGCTACATGCTGAGCCTCAGGTTCTGATTGGTTCCTTGGATTGTCTGCACATTTTGTGATTGGCTAAAGAAATAACTTTTGTGTCTGTTTCACGTAACTCAACTGATGTATCTTGGTTTTAGTTCCCGTGGCACCTTCCGATGTAACCATAACAACGATCATGGAGACGTCATTGCACGTGACCTGGAACAAATCAAGTGCCTTGGACCTTGTTCTGCAATACATGGTGGAAGTTATGTCTGCAACTGGAGACTGGGAACAAGTCAATGAAACCATATTAGGAACGTCAGTACTTGTCAGTGAATTGAACTCATTCACTACTTACTCGTTCAGAGTGAGGGCCAAAAATGGTCTGGGAACTAGTCTGTACAGCCAACCATCTCAGAATGTGACTACATTGGAGGGAGGTATGCAAGATATTTTGGTACAAACGATGTATGAGATGGCCGCCAAAATGAAGATATGCGAACTTAGTAAAAGCATGGACTTGACAAAGTAGTGGAGATATTGGAAACAGAAAGCTAAGAACGTTTTCTAGTCACAAGAAATTGTCCATCGTGACGAAATTTTTTTTTTGCTCTGAAATGGATAACAAACGAGAAGGAAACTGGGGCCGATTTACTTTCGCGAAGACTTCAGGGACTGTTAATGAGGACAAGGAAAAAATTGACCAATAGCTGACGAGCACGTCCCCAGTAAAGATCCCAAAAGTCTTAGCGAAAGTTAAATCGGCCCAAGGTTTTTTTTCGTTTTGTGGCGAATTCGTACTCCGTGGGTATCTTCTGCCAAAAAAAAAAAAAAAAAAACAAAGCGAAGAGCAAAGAGAATTAAACAACAGACCTTTTAGGACTCATGTGTCAGTTTTTTTTCTTTTTCTCGTTCTTTTTTTTCAGGGTTTTTTTAATTTTGTTCATATTTTATGGGATTGAGCTTGTAAGTTGCATTTGTTGTCTTCTCCTAACAGCACCGTCAACCCCGAGGGAGCTAAAATTAACGGCCAAGAATGATAGCGTCATCGTGATGTCTTGGATCAAACCGGCTATGTTAAATGGTTACCTCAGCAATATCCTCTACCGAGTCAATTACATACCACAGGGTGGCAATGTCTCGGACGATTTGTTTATTCGGCATTCTCCATCTGGAAGCCCGCAAAATTTCACGTTGGTAGGCCTGTTACCTGACACTGTTTACACTATTATGGTGTTTGCTGGAAGAAAAAGGAATGATGGCGTGGAAAGATGGAGTAGACATGTTTCAGAAGCTGTAAAAACATGGCAGATAGGTGAGTGAAACGTGGAGCGTGTTCGACTGAACGTTTCATACAAGTGTTTCTCCACTCTGTGGGAAGAATGGGCCATCGATTTTTTAGATCGTTTGGATGGTAAACAAGTAATTACTGGTTTATGGTTAGATACCATCGATCAAGAAAAACTAACTCTTGTGCACGCATATATTCCCAGAAACCTTGCGGTTAACAGTTGTGCCTATTCTTCTGTTGTGTGTGGAGCATCAAATAGAGCCTTTGCCCGTGACGTCACGTCCGCCATCTTGGTGTCTTAAACCAGTCCTGTGGGAATTGAACTCTTTTCTTATGTAAACTCTTTCTTTTGTCGCAATAAATTTGCATGGCTGCTATCCACGTGAGTGAAAACGCCCTATAGCAGACAGGCAGTCAGAAAAATCAGCAAACGTGAACTCTAAGCAAACTCGCTGCCAGGTTTCTCTCCTACTCGTCCCACGTCCCCTCGTCCCTCTTGCTTCGTTGGGACGAGTAGGAGAGAAACCTGGGAACGAGGTTGGAACGTGAAGCATTACAAACGTGCATTTAACCTTTACTAGGCTAGGAAAGCAAACTTGTTTTGCATTATGCAGCAATCGAGAAAAAATCTCTTGCTGACAAGTTCTTATTCATTTTTTAGTTCCCCTGACGCCGCCTGTGGATTTAACAGTGCTGTCTAATGGAGCTTATCAGATCATGGTTAAATGGAAGGTGCAGTATCATTCAAAGCAAAGCCTTAAGTCAGCACGCCTTTTTGATTTGTCTCGTTTGTATTTATCTTTTTGAGAACCCAATGAGCAAAATTTCATAAATATCTCGTAAATGCTTTGCAGGAAAAGAGAGCTTGGAAGATAATAAGTGTGTCTTTCTTTTTTCTCAGTAGTCCGTCGAGCGATAACCATGAGCATGACTTGCACCCTCGTTTGCCGCGTCTTGCGGCGGTGCCGGTGCGCGCGTGCACTTCCCTCACAAAATCTGAGGAAAAAAGGAAGAGAAACTGCTCACAATGTAGTCTTTCTTCAGTGCTATAATTTTTTCTTTAATTCCTTTTTGTAGATTCCTCCTTTTTCAGTTGCGGGTTACGATGTGTGGCACAAAGAATACCAGAGTGCGGTTGCTTATAAGCAGGTGCGGTTACATAACATGATGCACACGGTGCACCTCATCCTTGATCTTAAACCCGACACCAAATACGAAATAAAAGCCCGGATGTATAGCAATGCAGGGATTGGTCCTTTCTCAGAACCACAAGTCGTCAAGACCGGTACAGGTAAGTTTTCCTTATGAAATTTAGGCGAGCACCTAAAAGATATGATGTATGATTTCAAAGGAAGAAATGTGGCGCTTTATCGCTGGGAAACTTTGGCTTAATCGTATATTTTGGTGAGGTAAATTAAACACGTATCAATTGACCATAAAGAGTTACTGATGGACGGCTCCATTTTAGTGAGACAAGCCAGAAATGCGTGAGCCTGCATGAAATTGACTTTAAATTCCGGGTTTAAGTTCTTTGGCATATCTTTAGCTTTGAAATGGTAGTCTGGTATTTGATCTACAAAAGTAGAAAAACCTCACTTTTAATTAAGACATAATCTCAAGATATAAGGGGTCATGTTTGAGTAACTTGGGAAAGTCCCTCTGGCGTGCTTAGTTGCATTGATCGCAAGGGCACTCAAGGGACGATGGTGATTAATGGTGATAGTTATGATAATGATGATGATAATTATGATTATCATGATCAGTGGTGGTGCTGAAGGTGGTGGTGGTGGTGGTGGTGGTGGTGGTGATGATGATGATGATGATGATGATAGTGGTGGTGGCGGTGGTGGTGATGATGACGATGGTAGTGGTGGTAGTGGTGGTGGTGATAATAATACTAATGATGACGAAATGATGATGTTAGTGATGGTAATAATGATGATGATGACGACAACGATGATGATAATGATATGAGCACCTCTCTCTGCTGTTACTTACAACTCCTTTGTTTTCAAAGTACAGCACATGCCTCTAAAATACAGCCACTTTCACTATCTGCCCGTATCGAAGTATCAGTTTAGTGTGGGAGGGCGGGACGTTCGCCTAAACATCACCTCTTACCAAACGTTTTTGACGCCGTTTTTTGTAGATGCTCTGGTCGTATCTTCAAAATCAAGTGGTGAAGAAGAAACGTCTGGATTACAAGTGGCAATCATTTGTTTCTTAGTTGGTTTTCTTCTCTTACTTATTATCATTGCTTTTGTTTGCTTCAAACGGAGACAGACCAAACGAGCACGTAAGTCATAATCTTGTACCCAGATCTATCCCTGCTCAGCATTAACCGCGGTAGGATTAGCTCAGTCGGTAGAGCGCTTGACTGCAGAGCGGGAGGTCGCAGGTTCTCTTCCCGGGGCCGGACCAACACTCAGGGTCTTAGAATGACTGAGAAATGAAAGTACTGCCTTTGCCCTGCAAATGGCTAGACCTTCGCGTGGCTCGGATGACCACATAAAATGGCGGTCCCGTCTCCCGCAGGAGACGTAAAAATAGTGTCTCCAATTAGTACTTTCGTGCTAAATACATTGACACACAAATAAATTTCATTTGTTTTTTTTTTGTTTTTCAAATTTGAAAGCCTCGTGCAGATGCCTTTAGAACGTGGTATATCGTAAACTTTCGTTTATATGCCCCCCTTCCCTCCCCCAGTTATACGCCCATCTACCTGTAAAAAGTACATCTGGTTATAAATGTATAAATGGGTACTCTTACCACAAGGTCTGGATTCGGTCTCATAATGGGCAACGGCACCTTGAGAAAATGATTCATTTTTTTTTTTAGGTCAAAGTTTCCGTATTGAAAACGCGCAGGGAGATCCATCGCTAAACTACACCGTTCGAAACAGAGGTCGACGAGCCGAAAGTAACACCTCGCGCGGTTCTACGAGTAACGATAGCGATGGAAGCGTGGAGGGCACATACAACTTCGCGGTCGAAGATGATGATATCGACGAGCAAATGTTCGTAGGAGACAGGAACTCAGCTAGTCTCGCGCGCGCGCATGATCCACGACTGCGGTACTTGGATCCATCGACGCTAAGCCACGAGGTCTCTTTATCCTCGGGGGATGACGGAGATTATATTCGCCTGAAAAACTACCAACCCACGCGCAGTCCTGTAGCCCCTCGGAGGAACGGGAATACTGTCTATGCTAGTGTAGATGTTAGCCATAATGCGCAAATGGGAACCAACGCAGCGGAACGAGATTTAGAAAACCTGAAGGGACAAAATCAATATTTAACGAATGTACCCAAGGATTCTACCGAGTTATCTTCCAGTGATGAAGACGATACTCCTCCCAACTGGATTCCCCCACCCCCTCCGGTAACAAAATACGATCCTTTAGAGAATTCCCAGGAAGATAAAGACCATAAGGACCGGATAGCTGTTCCGGACAGTTTAGTTAAGAGAGCTGCCGATAAATCCACCAGTGGTAGCGCAGCAAACGGACTTACAACAAATGAATCGAGTTCATCTGACGACGACGACGATTCCAAAAGTCGTCTAGCGGTACATGGAAATGAACGTCCATTATACTCGCAAGTTGATCCATCGAAAAAGAAGAAGAAGAAAACTAGAGAAGGTGCTAGTGAGTCATGTGATAGAACTGAAAATGGAATATCCACCAACGGCTCCAGTTCTGATTCAGAAACATCAGAAGATGACAGTGTGAACTGGCCCCCACCACCCCCTCCCCCACAGAGATTATCAAACCTACCTGATGATTCTGACTGGGAACGACCCCTCCCCCCTGATATCATGGCTTTACCGGGCAAGAGGAACCGTTTTGCGGCTTGGGCGGACGACGAGTCTTGACATCGTGGATGGATATGAAAGTCTGCTAAAATTTAATTGGTAGCCTCAAAACAAAGCAAGGCATTTTTGTCATTAATTGCAATTTTTATTCGGAAGCATTTAGTGTGTACAAAATGTCTTCTGAGAGTGGTTATATTTCTACGTCATATTAAATCTCAAGCGAATTAAGTTATTACTAGTACTAGTAAGATATTATGAAATTGACTAAGTATTTTTTATATTGTGAAATTAATTTTTAGACACAACCAGCATATGTAGTCACAATTTTTAACCCTTTACGCCGAGGCACCTAGTCTCAATCCCGGAGCTCTTCTGCGTGCCGCCGCCAGGGAAAGCGCCGAGTCACAAGCGTGAGCTCTGGAGTCGATTATGTAGTCTGCATGAATAGAGCAAAAACAAGAGAAAGAAGGTCGCACGCAAGTAGTTTTTCTTCACGCGCATATTTGATCTAAGAACCTACATTTCGCATGCTCGGGCTCGCCCGATAGCCCTTAGAGGTGACCAAAATATAATTGGAACAATTTAGATTTCTGTGAAACTGCCCACCTACCCCTCCCCTAACCCAACATCTTGCCCTAAGTGAGAAGTAAGTGTTAATGTTGACTTAGGAGAGGGGTAGGTGGGCAGTTTCCCAGAGACCTAAATTGATCCATATAAATTTCCCCCATAGAGCGTTTTCACACGTGACTAGCAGCTATGCAAATTTATAGGACAAAAGAAAACGTTTACATAAGAAACGAGTTCAGTTCTCACAGGACTGATTTCGGACACCAACATGGCATCCGTTTCATTGTTTTGGGACAACAACATGGCGGGCGTGACATCATGTTATGGACAGTGGAACATTTTAATCTCAATTATACAAAAATTCTGGTAACTTTTCAAGTTACTTTAAATTTAAATTTTTAAATTACTGAAATATTAGCGTTTGTACAGTTGACCGGTTTGTAAATAATAAATGAATACCCACCAGAGTGATAGGTGTGATCTGTGTTTATGGTACTTAAGTTTGAAATGTAAATTCCGGGGGGGGGGGAGAAGGGGATGTGCTTCTCCTCATTCACCGATGTAATTTGCATATTTAAAGAATCACTTAGGCCATTCAGAACCGCCAACATTTTGACCCGTACGTGTACTAGTTAGAGCTTTCGGTGAAGAAAAAAAAAAACAATGAAAAGTATTCAACGATAACGTCTTTATCGGAATTAAAAATCACCATACTTTTATTTGTTGGCTGTTTATTGAGGAATTGTATCTTCTTGGAGTCAAGAAAAAGTTTAGATATGCCTAAGTTAGTGACGTCAGTCTCATCTAGGGATTTAATCTCCATGTTTGGACGAAAATCCCCGCCTCTTTCAAATTTAAGTCACCCTCGGGTCATAAGGAATGTTTATACAAGCCGGGTGGAAACGGAATTAAAAACGGAGGGAAAGCAACACCAACGCAAACAAATAACGGGAGCTAAATAGATGTGGACATGAAAGAGATGGAGCATTTCCTTTTTCGATCAGTTCTGTTTGTCTTCCGATAAAATACCTCGAGGGCCTGCAATTAGGAGAGAAAACTGCTGTTCTTGGAACTCTGGTAAATCAGTTGAGGTGTTCATTTCATACATTGCCATTATTTCATCTGGATTTTTAGAGAAGCTACGATATATAGCTAACATCTTCGAGGAAAAAACTTAAGATCACTATGGTACATGTTCACTGCACGTATTTAGTATACGTTTTCGGCCGAATCACGTGAATTCGATAGTGTTCTGCGAAGTCTTGCACGCGTTAAGTACGGTTTCGTCAAGTGGAAAAAGACGCTCTGTGCACGTGAATAAAAGAGAAAGTCAACTTGTGGCAGTCTTGAGGTAACCTTATCGCTATGAATGGTAGCTGATAATCTGTACCTCTTTGGCTTTCTTGCCCTGTGCCCTTTTATAATTAGTAAAGGCTTTACTAAGAAATCTGTTCAAGAGAGCAAGGTCTCTTCGCACCATGTATGACATATGGAGACAGCTATCGGCAGAGTTCAAGACCTGTTGATCAATGCTCTTGAGCGAAGTTGATGTTTCCTAGCTCAACATTCTCTTGTATTTCTGTGTTCGTGGGTCTCCTTGTTGATGCGTAGCTGTTGAAATCGCTCGCACCCCTTGATGACTGCGGACATAGCACCCTCCTCGCTCCCGAGCGAAACCGCTGGTCTCTGATGCCGTAGATCACCGGATTCACGCAGCCATTCAAAGTAGTGATCGTGAGCACTGCGTTCAGACCACTTATGGAGATATCCCATGTTCCTTTGGTCGTCATGGTAACAATAGAAGACACGGTGTAAGGGAGCCATGCCACAACAAACGCCCCCAATACTAGCAGCAGTGTCTTCATGGCTTTTGTTTCCATAGCTCTTTGGTAAGACGTATTAGAGCCCGAGCTCTGCACCGAATTCTTTTTAATGCTCTTGATATGTTGCCTGGCAACACAGAATATTCTGCAGTAGCAATACACCATGCAAACCACTGGAACAGCAAAGGGAAACAGAGCAAGGCCAAGAGCATACAACCTATTACCCAGTCCTCGTGCACCCCAGTTTGGACGACAAGTGGAGGTCTTGGAATCATACACGACCTCGCCCCAGCCCAACTGCGGTGAAACAGCCCAGAGGATAGAGTGGATCCAGCCCCCCAGCAGTAACAGCGCTGAACGACGAGTGGTAAGTGTGGTCTGGTATCTAGGAGGATAAGAAATACTTTGTTAATAAGAAATTAACTTGTATGGAATATGTCCGTTTATTTTCTTAATTTCCATTAATTTTTAGTTTATCACTCTGCAACTCCTCTGCCTGGGAATCAAAATCAGTTCTAATTCGTCTGTTGCTTGTTTTTTGAATTACGATTGCAATTAAAATCTGAATTTTTTTTTTGTTCTGTTGATATGATACCGTAAACTGCCGCTTATATTCCCCCCCCCCCCCCCCCCGCACCAGTTATTGTTTACCTGCAAACAAAGAAAAAAACCATCCGGTTATAAGCCTCTCGGGTATACGCCCCCCTCTCCCTCTAGCCTGTATTGAAATGAATTCGATTTTTATACTGTTTTGAAGCTTAAAAAAGCGAGTAAATTCAAAAAGTATTTGGATCAGCGCTGCTATGTAGCTTGTTTTGAAACGCGCTTTTTTTTAGTCTCGTGCCCTCCCAGATATAAGCTCCCCCGTTTATAACCCGTCCTAAGACTCCTTACGCAGTTTAAGCCGAGTGCTTATAATTGGAAGTTTACGTTTCGCTGCGAATTTTTTTTTATAGTCATTTCCTTATAGTCAGCTGCAAAATAAATCCACAACTCTCGACAGACTTTGCTTTAAACCAGATTGTCTTGTTGAACATCATTCTTTTCCTATCTTAGTTTTCATTTTTTTTCTTTAAACCGCATTTTCTAACTTTATCGTGCCTCAAACTTCGTGGAAAGTCATAGTAAAATATCCTCCTTTGTAAAAAGTCGTGAAAAGTGGGACATCTTGCAAAATACTGAGCGGCAAACAGTTAATACCATTTGGAAGTATTGCGAAGCTAGAAGCTAGCGGAAGCTAGGGACAATATTAATTTTCCGAGGTGTTTAAATACTGCTTGTATCCTTAAGCCCCTCTTTCCGTTTTCATTAATACCTTTATCTGCTTTGATCAAAAAGCCAAGAGTTACTGAAATTACTGAGACGGATTTAATTTGCACCAGGCTATCTGCTAACACTTAAAAACTCCCTTCCAAAGACCGTATCTATGGTCGAACGTGTAATATATTTCTAAAATAATGACACCTATTGGAAGGTTAATTTACATCTGAATTGGTAATTAAGTTGCAAAGACGATAGCAAAACCCTCGTTTTATCATTACCTTTGAAATGTTTCAAAGAAGTGATAACAAAACTTGAGTAAATAAGCCCGGTAACTTCTTCAGGATGAAGGAAATACAGGTGACAACAAATAAAAACATGAGATTGTCTTTTTTTTGCACGGATGTGATTAAGGCTAGTAACAACTTCCCTTTTTGGCTTGAGCGAATGTAGAAATGCCCTTTCTTTTTGCCTTTCTGGGTGTCTTTTTTTAGTCCTGGCTTACTGAAATAAGTCGGAAGCCTCATAAAAATTCGACAACACGCTTAAGATGAGATCCTTTTGTTGTAATTTTTTGTTGCAAAAGGTTCCCTATTAGAACGTTCCTGTGTCTCTGTGAGTATTTCTTGTTCTGTTTGTTCTTACGCGCGCTACATGATCGTATGTGTAAACCAATCATTGGTATTTGATCGGAAGAATGGCTCTGGTTGGTCTCGCTATCTAGCTAGAGCACATCGAATCTGGAAGAAAGTCGGTTTTTCTGAAATTGAAATCAACCTTAAGGGTCGGTCAGTGACTTTATTAGAAAGTGTTCAAAAGTTAATAATGTACGTTAAATTTCAGTCTTGTTCAGTTCTCTTTTTTGTTGTACTTTTGTGATCTGAATCAAACTTATGCTTGTCGTTTCCACAACAAAATATAACAGAGTATTTTAACGACAATATGTCATAGAAACATTTTGTTCGATCCCACACAACTGCAGCCGATAAGCAGGCTAAAGAAATATTGCTTGCGTGTTGCACCTTTATATGGTTAAAAATATATGTATTGTGTTTAATTGCTTTTGAGTAGACTTAGTTTACAGTCATATAGCTTTAACTGTGTGTTTATTATATTTTTGCTTGGTTTGAATGAATTCGTTCCTTCGATGCTGCAACAACGATGGCGGAGGCCACGAAAACGTCATTTGGGTGACTTCGCGCTACCTCAAACTTTATCGCGCCTATTCCATCTAGTTTAAATCGTCAAATGCTGGCCAATTTTTTTCGAGTTGAATTCTAAAGGACTGTATCAAATTTTAGGAGAAGAAAAAGAAAGTTGTTGTCTTGTGTTCCCGCCCTCGACAAAACGGGACAACGGGCAATTTCACTGACGTTGTTGTAGTGCAACGAGGGCAAAGAAATGCACAAAAAAGCGCGATAAACGTGCAAAGTTGTTTTGCTAATACAAACCTATTGCTTTTTTGCTGTTCTCGTTGCCGTCGCCTTCGTCGTTGCTTAAGCTCCCAAATTAATTGGGTTTGGACAAGCTTACCTCAAAGGATCTGTTATCGCGAGAAACCGATCCACGCTTACCAAACACAGAGTCATGAGCGAGGCGTTCACACTCAGTGAAATAAAGGCCGCGTGCCACTTACACCAAGCGAAAGAAAGCTGCCAGTGACGGGCGACTGAAGATGCGATGTAAAACGGAATGTAAAGGGCCCCAACGAGAAAATCGGCAACGGCTAGGCTGCTTATGAAGTAGTAGGTCGGCTTGTGTAGTTTGTAGTTGGAGATGATAATTCCTACGACGAAAGCGTTTCCAAAAACGCTGCCGACGCAAATAATAACAAGCACTGTAACTTGTGTAAAGATTTCGGCGTCACTTCTTGGCGAAAAGATGGTTGGCGGCGAAGTAGCGTTTAGCGTACATTCTTGTGTCGAGCTCATGTTGGCAGATATGCACTCAAAATTTTTGCGTCTTGATTTGCGCCAGGTCAACGCCACAGAAGAGCTCAATTAACTCACTGCTTACCATCTGCCCGACACCACGAAGCTGAAAAGAAATTTTTAGTCAATATTTGCTCAGAATTAGCATTTCAGTTCGCCAGCCAACAAGCAAATTAAACAGCAATAGGCACGGTAAGTTTACTCACGAACAAATGTCCTGTCCTCTTAAAATATTACCCATCTATGAGTGAGTACGTTTGTAAAGACAAGTTTTTTTCCTATAAACAAACCTTGGGCAAACGCGGAGTATTTGAACACAAGAAGCCCACTTGAAATGGAAAATACACCTGTGTTGTTTTCTTCAAAAGGTGACTGACTTACTAAAGCGGTGACTGTATGTATAGTAAAAGATCAACGGTTTCAGTAGGAAAGACAAGAGATGTCTTTTTCTAATTAAAGGTTCTTTCGACTAAATAGCTTGACTCTAGCGGGTCCTTTATATCTCTAAATATCATTGATATGCCCTTGGTAAGATATCAGGTTTTGAATTTTACAATTAACACCGTCTACGGATCATCGTTAATATGAATGGATTTTATGTTAAGAAGTTTACTTTGACGATCATATCATTTGTTTTACTAATGTATCCGGCCATGAAAATGACTCCGAAGGGGCAAAATACATTTTCGATGTTAATTACTTTCAAGTGGAAGAACATTTTAAAAGCAAAAGGCTTCAGGTTTTCTTCAAGTGCCTCCATTTGTTGCGAAGTCGTGTAATTTGGGCTCCATCGAGTGTGCTAAAACGCAATGACAAACGTTAAGAATTTTCGCACGCAAGTGTTTCGAGAAAACATTGATCCCCTCCGATAAATGGATTTCAAGTGGCAGTATCTTAAAATCTCTTATAAAATTATCAGCCTTGGGAACTTTGGATCGTAAAGTTTGCATATTCCTATCCAAAATCAAGAGCTGATGGATTTCGCGCTTGCACTCAGTCCCATCCATCACCATCAGGTTTGCAAAAGGATTTTCGTGTAGGGAAATCCGTCCTCGAGATCTCGCGTTCGATTAGAAGTGTGAATTTGGATTTTGAAACTGAAACCCTTTCCAAGTTCCCAACTAAAGGCAGCCTTAAATTTTTTTTTTGAAATTTGTGAAAGAAGCACGGAACACACCCGTCCTAATAAAAGTTAGCAACTAAAAAAATATTCGATAAATTTTGCCATACCGTTTAATGCCGGAATTTTGGGCGTCAGACTTCGCAATAACTCGCTCTAAGTTAGATTATGGTTAGGCAAAACACCTAGCCTCCTTAGCGTCAAAAAAACCTCTCCGGCAATCAGAGTAGCAAAAAAATCGATTAAAGTAGCAACGTTGGAACAATAATTCTAACCCAAATTATATCTGTTCACCAAACCCCTCTACGTTGCGGTTGAAAAGTGAAATAGTTTCTCCCCCTTCCCCTCCCCTCCCCAAGAAAACAGCGAATTTCGCCGATGATGTAAAATTATCATTATCATGTGACACTTGATACTAAGAGCGAAAGCCTCGGGAGTGTACAATCGTATATATAAGGGTATAACGTCTGGAAAATAATTAACAATTATTCCTCTAGTGCGCGTTGGATATGAGATGATAGATGGCCAACGAGGCACCTAGCGCCGAGCTGGCCATAATCATCTCATATCCCACAAGAGTGAGTGTAATAATTGTTTTATTAAAAGCTTCCACAAAATATCGAGAATTTTTCCCGACTTTATGTTAAAAAACAATCGATTTTCAGCTTGTTTTTAATTTTCAGAAGACGCGTACATTTACCATATTTGGAGAGCATGGTATAATGGCTCATTTACCATGATGGCGAAGCCAATCAGAGCTCTAGAATTTCATTATCCAATGATTCAGTTTTTAATAATACGGACTCAGTATTACAAAATAATACGGTGTAGAGAAAAGCCGCTTTAAAATACACTACACCATAAATACAAGGCTTTAACGATTGTATATGTTGTGTATGGAGTGTCAGGCGACGTGGGGGCTGGGTACGAGAATGCTTTTCACCATTTCAACAACTTATTTTAATTGTTATTTTGTGACTCGAATGCTCACGGTCTTCAAAGGTCTTTAAATATCTCTAACACGATGGTAAAATGCACTAATTAGGTAGTTAAGAAAGTGAACGAGCTCCAGAAAAGACAGTTGTTTCATCCCGAAAAGGCAGTTGTTTCAACAAATGTCAAACGAATATTGAATCGAATTATTTTTTCCAAATGAATTTTGGAGACCCTTGAATGAAGCAATCTCACTAACGCTTTCCTGTGAATAATGCAATACTTTTTTTATAATATAGCGATGTTGTACCTGTGTTCGTTGATCGTTCTTGGTTTTGATGTCCTTAGGTCTATCACCGTTTAATCCAAAGGCAGTTGGTTATTGGTGTAGCTATTGATACCAGAAAGAAATTATTTCACGGAGGTGGTTGCGTGTCGGCCTGTCAACAATTTAACCATATGTTATTTGCTGAAAAGATGAGATATAAATAACAAAAGAAAACAGTGTCAAAATGGAAAGAGGCAAGACTATTTTGGATAAAAATCATGGGAAATATATTAAGTGAAACCAGGGCTCCTGGCACAATACACTAGAAATAAAAATAAACAATTTTTTTTTTAATTTGAAAACAATTAAACGCAGTTTTCAGGCCTGCACCGAAACGGGCCAGAAGGCTGTATAACTAATAAAGATCCATTGAAGTCATTTCATTTGATGACCTCTCGCGGTGACTGTTGTGTTGTTTTTAAGCACAAGAATGACATATTCGAAATTGCCTCGCCGCTGGGGAGGCGACAGGCACAGAATCTGAACTATCAGGAAGTTTGTACAGTGTGTATTTTTTAAAGCGACTATACTTATCTCGTATCCCATGGTCTTTGTTGAAGAAGATCGGTTTTCTTGATAGAACCAAAAAAACATTCTAGCTTAACTTGGAATGTTGATTCTACTTTTGTTTTGCAGAACTTCATTGCCTTCCTTAAAAATTATAGTCTTTGAATTGAAACACTGAATACTCTAATTAAAAATTCACTGCTATTTATAAGGTTGCCTCCTGCATGTTATTCAATAAAGTTTTCTCACTTAATTTTAGCGTCATTAAAACTACAGCAATAGGAGGAAACACATTTTTAGGTTTCTGTAGTTAACAACACCTTACGGATTTGCCCGCATCTGTAAGAAAGTTTAGTCAGCTCAATAAAAAGATATTCGAAGCGTTGTAGAATCAAAAAATTACTGCAGCCTTCAAAATTGCCTGTTTCTGGCGGTTCATATTAGTTAATTATCATCGCACCAATTTTTCATTGGAGATGTCAAAAAAAGTGCCTTTTAAATTCAAGGGATGAATGTTAATTTGATTCATAAAATTGTCTTTGATTATCTGCAAATTTTAAACCTATCTGCTTTTTTCGTTGCGGTTCTGTTCTAGTTTGATGTTCGTCTATACTAAACTCGGTGGGTTTTTAGAATTAGACTCAGCAAAAAGAAAAGAAGAGGTTTCGTTTGGTCGAGCATATCATGCTCTTCTCAAATGTGTCAAATTTAAAAAGAATGTTGCTTAATGACATGTTTCTTAGCGTACTTTCATCTGTCTTAGCATCTTGACAAACTCTTACCAATGTAAGTTCAAGATTAAATGCCTTTCCTGGCGTTTTGCATACCCTTGTTAAGATTTTGAAGCGCCACTTTGCGAAGATACAGACTTACATCTACTTTGGTCGATTTTTATCTCATGGCTTTCGAGTGTTGGTTACTTTTCACCTGTTACTTATTACACAACTAATTTTTCCGCTTGGCATATATGAGCATAACCCGTGCAAAGACTAATATTCCCAACTTCTAACCTCACCTTTGTCGGCAATATACTAGCACAGAAATGTGCAAACACAAGAAATTATTCAGATCCTATTCGAAGGTTAAAGTCAATGGAAATTCGCGCGGTCATTGACGCATTGTAGCCAATGCAAATACATCCTGAAACTAATTGTTGGGTGATGGCGTGAGAGAGCTTCAAGAAATTTTTCACTGAAGAGTCTTCAGTGTTACTTTTTATTGAAAATCTCCGAAATTAAACAAGCGAAGCTAAAATAATTTCCCTTAATTCTGGAGGATTAAGCAAGACATTTAGTACCCGTCTACTCCTCGAGCGACTATTCTGCTTTTTTCGTGCCCAGAAACCTACCGTGTGCATCCAATGATGATCTCGTGGCAACCACGACTCGGATAGACCGAATGAATGGATCGTGATCGTTTTTAGTTCATGATTTTTTCCTCTTCCGTCACAATTGTACGACGGTGGCGAGAGGGTATTTCCTTATAAGAGGCTAATGGGGATGAGCCGCTGGATTGGGTCAAACTTTCACGACTGGATGACTATAATGGGGTCCCGGAAGGCGCTCGAAAATACAAACGAAATGTGCTCATGCCCCCTGGGCATCCTATACTACTCCTTAAATCGAATTAATTCAATATGGCCGTCGTATCGGTAAAAAGGTCTATTCACACACTGGTTCGGTTGTGCCGGCGCGATTTCTGTGACGGAGCGAAGCTGCGCTGCGCCTGGCCTGCTCCAGACTCCGAGACAGTGGGGTCCGCGAAATTGAGAAAGCACGAACACGGAAAGAAAACGGAAGGAATTTTTTTCACATATCACGCACTCATATTTTCGCGTACTTTTCAGTAACGCGTCATCCCCACTATCTGAGAACCTGGAATAGGCTACGCTGTGCCGATCTCTAAAGTGGAGAGTCACAAAATATAGCCTTCCGTGGCACCACGAAAGGCTATTCAGTACAGTGTGAAAATAGCCTACACTAAAACGTAAAAGAATGGCCGGAAAAGATACAGGTGTATGTGGAAAAGTCGAACAATAACCTGCTCCCGGCTCCACCCTCCCCATACCGGATACTAAAGTTAAATTTTCAGTCATTAGATCTTTGAATCTCGCAGATCCCGCCAATAACAATGTGGAAAATAGTGTCAAGTCTTTCGTTAAACTGAAGAAGAAAATCGGGCTCCTTCACAGAAAAGAGACCTTATATCATAATAGAAATCATTATGTTCACCCAAGAAAACGTCATCAGAGGGGAAGGCTCTATAACAAGCCGCTGTTCGGGAGATGAGCTCACGATCCTCCCCCGAGAAAACCGAGAGAGCAGCGGAGATCGGGTCTACATAAATAAGGGGCACATTTCTCGAAACTGTTGTTGTTTATGAGTTCAAGATCGGGGTTTTAACAGTTTTTCAGATAATATAGATAATAACTAGCCTGCGTGGCAGGGGAGGGCCCTCCTTCCTCGCCCTTCTTGCCGTTGCCCAAAATCCCCTTCTCCTGTCCTTTCGATCCCCTGCCTGACGTTGGCTATCAACAAACCAAACTGGACTGTTTTGTTGCCTAGTTCCCGCGGAACTTTCGAGAAACGAGCGTTAAGTTTAACACATGCATACAATCTCCATGCCCAGATCAAATAGCTTTGATCCCCGGCTTTGATCGGACTAAGAAAAACGTGTCAGTTTCTGTCAACTGGTATTACGTTAACAAAGGTCATCAAAGTTGACAACCATGACATAAGGCCGTCGAATGGCGGTGAATTATTCACAATTTATTGCTGAATTTATTTGGTTTGACGGTTCAAAATAGTGTTATGACTTGCAATCAATTCATTTGCACTCCACCATTCGTTTGTAGGCCATATGAGCTGAAGCAGAGAGGGATAATTACACTTTGTGAGTACATCGTAGTATGCAGAGACCGCGGCCAAAAATGATTTACCTCAGGTAACAATATACTTAAGCGGTTGGGTTTTTCTTTCGTATCGTAGGAGTTGCAGGCTCAGTTTGATTTCATGTTAATTTTTATTTAACCTAGGTTAATTCTCAGTTTCCTTTGTCTATTAGGACTAGGAGACAAAGGAAATTGAATAGAATAGGACAGAATAATTCTTTATTTAAACACGGTAAAATTCATCAGGAGCATAAAAAATTTTAAATAAACGTAACTACCCTAAACAATATGCAAAACTATCTACAACTAACCTAACTAAGACCCTTTCTTTGCTGTCGCCGTTATAACTTGCTTGTCCCATGATAACTTGAGTCACGCTGGGAATCAGGTGTAGTCCGCTAGCAGGAGCGTTGCCTGACGACCCCGTGAACCTAGTTTTCAGTCATTTTGATTAACTAGTCTGACCGCGCTGCATGATGGGCTTTTAGCGTTCGTAGCCGGCGACTTTTTCGGTGTGACTTTCGCTTGTGTTTCGTAAAGTAAGAGGTCAAATGAGAGAACGATAACGCGAGAACGATAGTGGAGGGGCAAGAAGAATGAAGGAAGAGGTTATTCTCTTTACCATTTCCCTTGCCCCTCACACATCGTTTTTTCCTTTGACCTCTTTTTAGATCTATTTAGCTTTTGCGCGGCTGTAGCCTGCGTAGCAAGCGTTTCCGTGCGGTTTCCGAGCAAAGAACGAGGAACAACAGTCAAAGACCGCGTAAAAAATCAGAAATGGTGCTAAAAAAAGTGCAGCCAAAACCAAAAATCCCATTTCTCGGTCTTATTTTGCTCCGAAACCACACGGAAACGCTTGTTACGCAGGCTAGCGCGGCTTCGTCTCTTACTTTACGCCCGGGCTTTAATTACGAACCACAATCGAAATCGAAAAGCACACCAAAAAACCGCGTACCTGCCCTGCGTCAATAAACCCAGGGGCGGATCCAGGATTTTTTTTAGGAGGGGGTGCACTCGTCTCTTGCTCTACTTCAACACCAATAAACTACATAGTCTTTTTTTTTATCTTGCAGAATACCAGTTGTATTAGAAAACCGCAGGTCATCTAAGGGGGGGGGGTGGGGTGCGCCCCCCCTGCACCCTTCCCCTAGATCCGTCCCTGAAACCCACTAATCAACTAATGCTAAACAATTACTTGATGAGGGGTTTGTGATTTCCGGAAAAATCAAACACACCGTCGTACAGAACCGATTTGATTTGATATTTCTCTTGAAAATCATGCTTTGAGAAGACAGTGTGAGGTGGTTGAAACATCATAGGAAAAACTGTCTGAATGCAGAGGTCCACGAAACGCGTAAATATAACTGACTGGTTCCTGGAACATCATTTTTTTTTTCTTTTTGGTGCATATCCTTTCTTTGCACGAACACTGCTACAAGCTAAGGCAAGAGTCAGTGCAAGGCTTTAAGTGGTATCAACGAAAAAACAAACAAGCAACAACAACAACAACAACAGCAACCAAACGATGGCAGGGCGCGAAAGTTCACTAGAACCCATTCTCCTAGGGGAGTGGATAGGAACGCCTGTTCTTTATTGCATCTTTGGTTGTCCTCTATCACACTTGCGTTCTTTATTGTGGAATTTCTTTTAAAAATATCGCACAGATTGGACAGATTTACTTAGCACTGGATGCTGAGCTACATCTTCTCTTATTGCATTGGCTGTAAATGTCCCGATATGTCTCTTGGACAAATTATATTCCAAATTCTTCTAACCGATTTCTTGTATCCAAGTAGCAAGGTATCGCCTTCGAAAATCTTGCAGATGTCGCAGCAGAAAACTACTTGTACGGTATGGAGAAATACATTCTCTTTTTCATTTCTTCTTTACTATTACTCGTTTCCGTGGGAAGTAAAGCTAAACAAACATTACCGATTGTCGTACTTGATTTTCCACTGGATTTTAATCAACGCAACAAAGTCTACGACGATTTTATCAAGGTGATACAATCTCCGTTTTATGCTGGAGCGGTGTTTGACATAGAACTCTCATTCCGAACCAAAAGTAAACGACGATTGTCTCTTGAAGTCACTTCAACTGGAGCACAAAGTAAAAAGTTTAGAGAATTCAAGTACGATGCTATCGTCGCTCATCGCACCGAAGTAACACAGAAAATAAAAGTTAAAATTCACCTGCGAGACTCGCTGGCGTATCTCGAGAACAAAATTATTGATGTGCAGCCAGACCTTTACACAGATGAAATTCAAGTTACTGTTTTGTTGCTTGATGATCTTCCTGGTGGATTAGATTCAAAGCCTGTATTAGCTGGAGACTTTCTACGACTGCCGTTAGTTCCGCCTTGGAGCAGGCCAAAAAAACCCGGATTCAGTTTTTTGTGGCCTTGGGAACAGTTATTGAAAATCAATCAGCCAAAGATTGAGAAGTGTCAGAATCTCAGAGGTGAGTTTGAAGCAATATATAGTCGACTCTTTTAAAATTGTTGCAGGGTTGGCCAAATAAAAATACCCCTATAACCATCCTTCTCTCTATGTGAGCCTGTGACATTGATGCATAGACTGAAAACATGCAGATCTCAGATTTATCTAATTTATCTGACCTGGTAGTAAATATATTTTGGTTCCTTTCCAGATATTGTTGACTTGATAACATTTCCTGTGGCTTTGACTGGTAAAGAAACTGGAGTGAAAAGGTAACTTTGACTTTTTTGGGAGCCCTGTTAGATTCATGACATTTTTTAAAAGAAAAAACAACATCAAGGACTGAAAGTTTCAAATACCAGCTTTCAGCAAGTATAAAATGTAATGTTTGTTATACCTGGACAGTAATACATATAATTGTGTTTATGGGATAGTTTTCTATCATGCCATACCAACCAAAAAAATAGAACAACATTGTCCCAACAATAAAATTGATCACATTTCTCAAGAAAAACTTCCCCCAACCAAGTGACCTAGACACAAATATGGAGCAGAACTAAAATGGGAATCCCCGAAAATTGAACATTGAGTTTTAGTCTAGCATCAGCTGTGCCCATGTGGGGTGTCCGTTACTGCCATATAAGGGCTATATAGGTATGTGCCGCTGTGAAGGGTATTGTTTTAAAGCGCTTTACTCTGGGATAGGGTACACAATCAGAGAGTTAGGGTCTAGAATAGGGTATCATTTTCCAGGAAACTGATCAATTGGTTGAAGATTTTAGTCTAGACTAGGGAAACCGGGAATTGCCACTCAAAAATATAAAAAAATCAAATTGGCTTTTTTTGGCTGGACTGTGCTAGTGAGCTCAGTCATTTCTGGAAAACAGCTACTCTAAGATAGGGGGGAGGGGGATTGGGAAGTATAATCTAGTATAGGGTAGCAAAATTCACTTGAACTAGCTCTGGCATAGGCTAAGGGTTCCAGGATCCCAGTAGCACATCCCCATCCAAAAATTCCTAAATTACCCCCCCCCCTTTCCCCTGGGCCCATACATCAAAAGAGGACTATCAACGTTTCGGTAGCAAGTCATCTCCAATAAAAAAATACAAAATGGCGGATAACATGGTAGTGTTTACAAGTGTCCATTTTTTAATGTCACATTCCAATAAAAGCTTAGATCCTTCTTGTGGGATTGGAGCTATATATTTAAGCCAGAAAAATTGTAATTATCATCACACTTTCCAAAAACCACTGTATCGTGTAGCTGACAGCCCAATCTACTCCCATTATAAGAGTCTTGTTGGGAAACAGGTGGTATGATTGGAATCAAGAATCCACTTTCAAATAGAGTATTGACTGTTAACTTCATTAGACAATTTTTATTTTTATTTTTTTAAATTTTAGTTCTAATTTTAAATGACCTGATTTTCTTAGGACATTGCCTTCCCTAGTGTGGCCAACAATGGAGTTAGCAGAGGAACACAGCCGGTCAAAACCACGGTAATGGTTTCTTCCTTGTTGCTGTCTGAAAGCATGAGATTGCAGTTGCTAGTCAGTTGTCACTTCTTTAATTAAACTAACTTTGAATAAATATTAGGACAGTACATGAATCAAATCTGCAGTAGGACCCTGATTCTTCTTGACAAAAATTATTTTTTCTAAGCTGCCTAAGATTCTCTGGAAACTTGACTCACCCCCAGTCAATCGACATCTCTTATTATTTGTAAGCTTTTCCTTAGGCGATGCCTGCTCCACCACTGAAGTTTTCCCCAAACTAGCACAAGTGAGCTTCCACACAGGCTGTTATTATTTTTGCTTTAACAACCTCCACACATGGTCTGCACTGGTAAAAGTGTTGTTAAAAACTCAGTTAGGCTTATCATACAAGTTGTAAGAAACATAATTTTTGAAGATTAGTGCAAGTACTGTGGTGTAAATAGTTTTTTTCTCTCTCCCCTTTTCTTCTTTGTAGTACTGTATTTTGATGTTGTTATCACAATTAATAATAATAATAATAATAATAATAATTATAACAATAACAAAATTTTAAAATGGGTCATGAAACAGTTAGAGGAGACTATAACCACATCTAGCTCTGATTGTTCAAATGTTGGATGGCGCTCTCCACCAGATGAATCGCTATAATATAGAGTAATAATAATATACAATATTTATGGAGCACTAATTCCCAATGGTCCAAAGAGGAGGAGGATAAGTATAACAAAAACAATTTGCACTATCCATTGGGTAGTGATTTATCCAGTGGCACTATTCACCATTCCAACAACTGGGGCCTGGTGCATAGAGGACAAAGGGAGGGTTCAAGTGGAAAGGAAAACGCTACATGTACTCTTCTGGGGGACGGGGGATGAGTCAGGCTGGAAACCATACATTGCACAGCATAACTTATCGGTTGAAGAAAAAACACTGAGTTAAACTTAGGAGTGGTAAAATATAAAGCAGAACTGAAACGAAATGTTAAAATTAAAAATAAAGATTGCCATTCGGTAGATTTCAAAATGTTTGGTTTGTCTCTTCAGGTTCACAATTTCTACTTGGATTTTTATGGTGGAACCTTGTTTTGATGNTTGTATGTTGTTGTGTTGATGTAGTTATTGTTTGTGTGTGGTGCATCGAGAGGTAGAGATATGTAGTGGGGGGGGGGGGGGGGCGAGGAGGGATGGGAAGTGTTACATAGGGGGGGGGGGGAAGGAGGAAGGGACCCATAACCAGACTTAGAAAGTGTTTCAAAACAAACTGCACAACAGTGCTGATCAACTTGTAAATTTACTGGCTTTTTTAAGCTTCAAAACATCATAGAAAATCGAATTCATTTCAATACAAGCTAGAGTGGGGCTATCTGGGTGGGTGGGTTTATAACGGGATGTATTTTTTGTTTACAGGTACAGTAGATGGGCCTATAACTGAGGGGCTTATAAGCTAAAGTTTCCAGTACTTACAGTCATCTTTTGTCTTGGCCTAGAGCTCTAAAGGGAAGATATCAAATGATTCTATTAAAGGGTAGCAGGGGAACAAGCTCTCCAGGGTGCTTTGGTGGCAGGGCAGGAAAAGGAAGGAGAGTTTGCAACTTCTTGTCTGGAATTTGAATATCTGCATTGAAAAAGTCGATGCAAAATACTGAAGGGTATAGATGACATTAGTAATGACGTCATTACCCTTGACACATATTTTTCAATATTTGTTTTCATTCATGCTCGTTTCCGCTTCGCGCTGATTGGCTGAAGTCTGACAGCTCAGTTGACAGAGAGCCACATGGGAATTTTGCATCAACTTTTTGGATGCAGATATTCAAATTCCAGAGGTGCAGTAGCAAGCTCTCCTTCCTTTTCCCTCCCCGCCACCAGAGTGCTCTTGACAGCTTGCTTGCAGGCTAATTAAAGGGATGGTGTCTGTATAGTTTTTTATGTAGATTTTATTTTCCCATAAGGCCTAGGACCTGGCGCCTCCATTTCATTCGAGGTCAACCTTGACTTAATACAGTGTAGGTGGCTTCACATAAGCAATGATTTTGTTACAAATAGTTAGGTTCTATCTAGGGTATCTAAGGGGTAGAAGCTTCCCCCCCAAAATTCCCAGCTTCCCCCCCCCCGCCCAAAAAAAATTGTTATTATTACAGTATATAAGTAAGTATATCGGAAAAATCATCCAGACGCGACGAGGTCAGTGCACACACTGTAATTTTTCTCAAAATTGGGTCTCAAAATACACCAGATTGCATCTCAACGCATCATGACTTATTTCAAAAAATTTCCGAGGGAACATGCCCCGGACCTCCCTAGGAAGCTCGTTGCCTTCGGCCATTCGGGACTTCTCCTTACAAACGATAAATCCTAGGTAGAACTCTGCCAATGAGTCAAAGTTAAAAAACAACGAGTCCTACATTGAAAATGATTGGGCCTTTATGTAACCAGACAGGGAATCTAAAGTCAGACTCTAAAACTCTTTAGCACAGTTTACTGAAATTAAAATACAGTCATTCTATATCAAGCACAAAAAAGTCTTGAATAAATATGCATCGTTGAACAACAGCTACGATAACAGCCACAGAAATCACATGAACAGGATATTCTACGAAAACATCTTCAGATCGATCGATCGATCGATCGATCGATCTTTGCGTTCTACGGGACGCATGCCATGAATTATTTCGCGTCTTTGGGGATTTTTATGCGTCAGGGAAGCAGGACGCAGAGGTAACAAAATCACTGCTTGAGACCCTTCAGAACTCTGGTTGAATTAAATGCGGTTTAAGTGTACATTAGTGTTCACTGTGTCTCCGCCTTATAATTCTAGGCGCGCTAAATGAAGATAAACTCTACTTATCTTACGAGCAAACATTTTACGGTATATTATTCGATGGCTGAGGTTCAACAGCATTCTGATTATGTAAAGAAAATTTTAACTGAAGTGATTTTAAAATGGTTCCAACTACGCTAAAAGAACAGACAGACACTGTTACTAGTAAAGAATACCAGTTGTCGAATCGTTGAAATATGAAACAGTACAGCAAGATCATAGTGATGTTTTCAAACACCGTAAGAATAGTAGAAAGTAGTTCTAATATTTTAGTAGGTTTCGTGGTGTTTCCTGTTCCACTCATTTCGTCGTCAAACTTCCAACTAAAAGTTTTGTAACCCAGCCAGTCCAAGACGAACTGCCAAAGCCATTCGAATGCTATTATAGAAAACTCGTCACTTTGTGAATTGCCTCTTCCGCATCGCCAGACATGGTGTAAAATTTTCACCACAAAAAAATGAGCGACCAAACCAACTATAGTCCACCACTTAAATGCTACCACAAAGTAAGTAACTGCAAACATTCGCGAACTCAGTAAAAATAAGCGTGCTATGAAGATTGAAATCTCAGTTTTGGTAGATGCTGTATGCGTGTCGTCTTCCTCCATAACGTGGAAAGTCCAAAGTACAAAGAGAAACGAAATCACTAAGGAAGTAATTTGAATGTTGCTCATTGACTTGTTTTGAACGCTCATGACGTAAAGCTGGATTATAAATTGAGGAGCCGACCCACAGTTTGCAGCAAAGAAAGCACATATGTTAGCAAATGTCACAATGTTGTGTTCGTGAGTCCCTTCTGTAATTGCTTCGTCGTGCCATATTTTCTTCCATACACAGACGAATACAGCCTCTAAGGTTAAGAATGCGGCGGCGAACGGATGACAGCCGAAGAGACATAAGGCACTGTATATGCATGTTATATCTCTCCATCTAGTTCCATGAAAGATAATGTAGGCAACCGTGAACAGAAAACAAGGAAAGATTAAGAAAGTCAAACTCATGTAAAACCAGTTCTTTGTTCCATCGTCGTAATATTGAAGCAGTGTAAGAAGGTTTGTAACGGACTCAGCGAAACTCAAACAGCTGAGTAGAAACAAGATCAAAATGTCTTTTGTGGTTATTTCTTCCCTCATGTTGAGCCCTGACTTTTGTCTTTGTTAAGCCGGTAGCACGCGTTAGTTTGGTCGGAAATGTGCGCGGTGATTTTGTGACTGTAAAACAGGAAGCCTAGCCTTTCTGTCGATAGCGATTTTTTTAGGTCACCGAGTCAACTGATAATCCTGATCCTCTTTTCGTACAGAATTAAAAACTTTGGGGCTTGTTGACAAATTGCTATGGTGTAAGGATTCACCGACATAAGACATCTTCAACAGTGCTTTCAGGTGTTTCTACTTGTTTGTTGGTGTTTTAAAAAATAAAATGTGGTTGTTTTAATTGTTTCCATTTTAGTAACCTGTTAGAGAGGGGACGGAGTACGAACTTGACATGACAAGGGTTAAGTAGCATTGATCTTATCTTCAACAAATTCTGTTTGCAAAAGAAGATCACATGCAGATTAACTAGTAAAACTTTAGATGGGAGAAATGTAAAATCTTTGTTACGTATCAAAAACTAAGATTGTTTGTCAAAGCCGTCTTAGGCCATTTTCGTTTCTTGTTCACCCTTTGATCGTTGTTAAGTCCGTGATTTTGTCATTTCGAGAAGAGGCCATTGTCAGTCGCGTATATCTTTTTGTGCATGAATTCGGCCATGTTTTCAGTCCATTAGGACGTTCTTTCTTGCTGTTGTTATTTTTCCTCTGCATAATAATTTGTGCCATTTAACAATGACGGCTGCATTTGGAAAAAATAATATGAGATTTTTACAGTGCGGACACTGAAACCGGGACAGTTGGAAGAAGATTGTCCAATCACGACGGTTTCGGGAAAAAAAATAAGGATTCTCAAGTTTTTTTTTTCTGCAAATGGACCAATATCTTTTTTTATAATTGTTTCCAGAGAGGTCTGGTAAGTTTAAACGGTTTTTTAAAATAGATTTCGACGGTTGCATAGTTAAATCTTGAATTTTATTGGCCCGTTTGAAAGAATCTTTTGTTTTCAGAAATCGTTATGATTGGACAATTGGACAATCTTCTTTCAAGTGTCCCGGTTTGGGTGTTCGCATTATGAAATATCTTTAAAGTAAGGCTTAACCTTATATGAGGTAAAATTCCCATCTGTGAACTTGTATGAGCCTCGGTGCGCCCAGTTGTGTTTTCTGGTCTTTTCTACGGTCTCAAAACGTTCTCTCGCCTGCGTTTTCACGCTTCTTACGAGGCACCCGCTTACATGCACCATGTTTGATATACAATAAAAACCCGCGTGTAAGAACCTAGTGGTTGAAGAACCTGTTAACAGAAATTTGCCATTTTAATGACCCAAAAAATAAGAACCCGTTTAGCTAAGCAAAAAGAATCAAGCAGGCTCTTCTATGCGGGTTATAGTTAAACTGTGATAAACATTTTAACCACAGAGCTTGACTTCGAGATGGCAAATTAACATTACAAGAAAATCACTGATAGATAACATTGCATATATACATTCTGTTATCAGTATTCTTAGATTTACCATGATACACCTGTGAATAAATACTCATATTTAAGGACCAAGTTTTCCGCTGGTGATCAACAACTACACCTCCTTCATAAAAAGAACCTACTTAGCCTAAATTGCAAATGACTACCCAAAAATATAGAAACCTATTTTTCCAGACTTAAAAGCATGCATGTTCCTACTCATTGGTTTTGAAATGTATTACAGGCGTTCTTCATATACAAGTACAGTACAGCGCAGAAGTTGGACACGCCTTTGTTATTAACAGTCGACTTCCTCTCAAGAAATGGGTACAGATTGTGATCTCCGTGGATGATACCACTGTGTACGTGACAACGAGGCAGTTTAATGGTCACGTGCTAGAAAGGGAGGCAAATGCTGTCCACACAGAGTAAGTCTGAACTTTATTAGTTCTACTAGTGATTGGTCATTGTTGGGGAGTAAGGATGGCGAAGTTTTCAGAGCAGTCGCCTTCCACAAACGTGGCGCGGTTTCAAATCTCGGTGTCGACTCCATTTGTCGGTTTGTTGTTGTTTCTCTTCCTTGCTCCCAGTGGTTTTTCACCGGCATTCCGGTTTTCTCCTCTCCTCAAAACCAACACTTCCAACTTCCGATTCGACCCTGAACGCACGTAGGAGGTAGGGGTACTCCCCTATGTTGGCTATATAACTATGTAAATAATACCAATGTCAGCACTGAAGCACACGTACCAGCTCCGTGGTAAGATCAGTACCTTACGCATACGCACAAACAGAATACCCGGGCAGTGGCAGCCTTGGGCAGCTGTTTCGACCTCATTAAGACTCGTCAGCATGGCCTTACCCCAGGCGAGAGCGCTCACTTGCGATCATCGACCCCGCCCTTTACTATGTGCCGCCCCATAGGGTATCGTTTCTTTGTGCCGTTTTGGTGAGAAAGCGGGACCAGAGGGGTGTAGAAATTGGCGTGTTTTGGTCCGAAACAGGGTCAGGATTTGGAATCCCTCGGATTTTTTAATCGCTAACAGTACCACCCGGGTACTTAAGGCACACAACATTTTCGTTTCCTCCTTTTAAAATGAGTGTTTTATGGTGCCCCAAATATTTTAATTCATTCTTGACAATCTCTGCAGTTTCCCAAAAGGATCATTTACGTACCATGACACTGAAGGATTCTGGGTGCTTGGTGGTACCGAGGGTTCACAGACATTCAAAGGAATCATTGGACATACTCGTATCTACAGACGACACTTGTTATTTGCAGACCAGGTAAAAGAAAGTGCTGTGCATCTGAATTTGTTAACATTATTATTTTTTTTAATCATTTTTCATTTGCAAGTTGCTTAAATTTCCTGCATAACTGCCTTACCTATGGGAGATTTACAAAAAATGAATAAAAAATACATTCTTTTCGTTGATGGGAACATGTGAACCCATACTCAAACTTTCCGTGGTGTCAGCGAGTCAAAAAGCACAAAGAAATAATAGGCGCAAGAAAAATCGGGCGCAGGCGAGGGAAAAACGCGAGTGTCCCCCTCGCGCACACCTGTTTTCTCTTGCTCTCCTTATTTCTTAACCCTTTCTAAGCAGGCAACGTTAACAGAGCATCGCATCGATAAGGGGGAAGTCACAGGTTAGAATCGTTGGAGCCCTGGGCTGAGTTTTCTTGGGTTGTCATGGCACCCTGTTAAGAAGTTGCGTTGGTCGGCCTTTGAACAACTGCTCTCTTTACTTGTTGCAGTTGTGACTGTATTTTGAGCCGTCTTTTCGCAGTTCCTAACTTGTTCCGGTGATCATTTCGTCATTGTAAAATCGATTTCCTTTGTTTTTAGGTCTTCTCGCCTCCTAAAGATCACTTGATGTTCAGCATGGGTAAATAAATTATCTTTTTTCATTTTTTTACTTTGCATGCGGTATTGAGTCGATTTTTGTTGTTGTTGGTGTAGTGTGACAATTTTTCTAAGGAAACGCTTTCTGTTTTATCTAGAGTCGATTGCAAGAAATCAGAAGAAAATTATGAATTATGGTGATTCGATTTATTCCGTCGTATTTTTCCTTGTTTAAACGCAGAGCGCAGGGCCTTTTCATGTATTTAACTTGTGAACTTGTAAAAAGGTTGAAATAAGCTTCAACCTGATTACTGTAATACATGAATTCATAGGGCACTTTTGTTTACTCATTTAATTGACAGCTCTGGATGATCACTCAATAAGTTGCAGTGAAAAGATTGTTAACCTGCACGAGGCTACACTGGAGAAAATAGAGAAAGAGTTAGAGGAGAGAGGTATGGCTGTGTAGAATAACAGCTAATAACGTGTACAGTGTCTGCGATGACTGATAACCAATTTAAGGTTTCTCATCCCAAAACGTTGAAGGGAAATTCTACCCATACCCTTCCTCCCCCTCCCCTCCCCTCTCCCACAACTGGGATCTATTTGTTTCTTCGTTTACTTATTTCCTTAATTTTTATGGGTTATCCTGTCAGACTCCTCTGTTTTATGTTTTTTGTGGACCTGACGGTGCACAACGTTCAACAGCATTCCTAGGATTTTGATATTTTTTACCAATAAACACGTCCCATTAATTTATTCCGTCACAATTTTCCAACAGAAAACAAAGGATTGTACACCTTCAGGGAGCTTCTAACATAAACAGCAGCACTGTTGTTTTTATATTTGATGTTTGTTGTCTTTCATAACCAGTCTCCTCTAATAACTATGATTTTTTTAGATCACTGCGTTAACAAGCGCAAATCCCTTAAGGATCTCATCTCTACCCCTGAAGGTATTGACCTTCAGTCTGATGTACCATTATCAGGGGAGTCCCCTGAGGTTGATGTTATTGCACAAGACGCCATAATCTCTGACCCTAATCATTTGATGTCTGTGGCGGCTTCTTTGTATCAAGAGGCCAGTGAAAAACTGGTAGGTTAATTTTATTCAGTTGGTTAAGTGCTATTTTAGGCCATCGTAAAAGAAGGAAAAAAAAGTTTGACAACTTAAAGGTTGTGTATTAGAGGCGAATTGTAACTTTTCTTTTCTCCTCCTGTGATCTTCACATTCGTCTGTTTACCTTTTTACTTTTTTTGTTGAGTGCAGGACTAAGCTGAACTCATTCCCAGGTTTACTAGACTAGGAAAAAGGGAGAGATGCTTCACCTCCGACACCATACCAGACGTAAAAGGCTCGCACGCTTTTCCACGCACGAATTCCACTTTCGGCGCCACATTCCTCGCCAGATTCCTCGCGAAAAGCGATTTAGATGGAACAAGGTCAAACTAACTCTTCGGAATCCAATTCGTATTGGCAGTTAATTCATTCGTATCGTAGGATGTCCTAGAACTGTAGTTAGCTAATAGCTTTTTTGTGGTTCTTGATCATATATATAACTCTACTTATGTGCCATTATTACATCACTCAACTGCTCTTCTCCCCTTGCGCTTGAAATAAGAAAAGTTTGTCTCATTATGCGACAGCAGCCCTTAGTTTTCCATATTTTCTGTATTTAAGTCCAACAGCTTAAGACAGGCGAGTGTAGCAGTGGGAATCGTCCGAGTCTCCAGCTGTATGGGACACCTCAAGTCACATTACATGGCAGGGATTATGAATATGATCGGTTTAGGGGTTCCACAAGACTTGATCCAGGTATTTTAGTCTGTTAAATTGTTCACCCTCGTGTTTTTCCGTAAAGAAGACTACTTTTTGTAAAAGAGAAAAGTAAAGACTACTGGGAGTATCAGTCGTTCGCAGGATTCTGTCCGCAGACCCGAAAGCTAAAGCATTACCACGGGAAAGTACTGCTCAGTAGCTTTCATTTGAATAGTCACACTTTTGGATTTCATCCACAGACTCAGAAGTTAGAGTCAACTTGTACAGAATAGTAAACAGCACCACAGGAAAGTACTGCTCAGTAGCTTTCATGTGAATGGTCACACCGAAGCATTTCATTTATACAAACTAAAGCTAGACTGTTTATTAGAAGCTCATGGCTTCTTGTGAGTTTTAATGCTCGGTCTTCATAAAATCGTGTTTCACTTTTTCGCTGTGTTGTTAACAGGGGCGCTCGTAATGTTTTTGCAGGGCTGGAAATATTTATTGTTAGGAGCAGCCAATGATAGTCCTTTATGTCAGATGGCGTTAGCGTACCGACATCTCATAGGATCCGATGGGCTTCACCAGGATTGTGATGTGGCTATTGGTAGGACACTACTATTTTTAGCATTCAGATGTTCGTTGACATCTTTTCTGACACCATTTTTCCAATGAAAACTGTTTAACAGATAGTTGAAATGACGAAATGCCTCTAGTTTGCAAAAAAGGTCGTATTTTTGCGTCGTTCTAAAATGCAAAAGTTCCGCCCGAAAGGTCTGGATCGAAGGTAAAAAAGGAGTTAGGTTGAGGAGAGAGCGGCGCCTTGTGAGGCTAATGCGAGAGTTTTACGCCAGGCTTTGTGCCTTTTAAAAAGCTATTCCGGACAGGTGGACTGCTAGTCGTGCCCGAATGTTAATTTAGGACATGTTTAAAAGCTTTGAAACTGTACAACTAAACCAAGTTTTCTGTCCATGATTGTAGTTTCTAAGTTAGACTCAAGGACGAGAGAAAATAAAGCTTCTACCTCTTCGCCTCCCCTCCCCCCCCCCCCCCCCCCCCCCCCCCACAAAAAACAAAAAAAAAAAAAAAAAAAAATCCAAATAAAAACACCCCCGAACACAAAAAAAAAAAAAACAAAAAAAAAAAAAAATATATTAAAAATATAATAATTAAAAAAACTAACACAACAAAAAAACAAAATAAGAAAACAAAAACAAAAAAAAAAAAAAAAGTAAATAACAAAAAAAACAACTTTCCCATACAACTATATAAACACCAACTGGTTTTGCCTAAGTTTGTGTTGTTGCACTGTCACTAGAACCAGACAAAAAAAAAACTTACTCCCTTAGCCCCCCCCCCCCCCCCCCCCCCCCACGAAAAAAGAAAAAGGATAATAAATAACAACGGGCGCGATTTAATAACTGGGACCCTGGAACAAGTAAAATTATGAATCCTAACAAAGCAATTTCATTTATTATAGGGTATTATAAAGCAGCCGCCTTAACAACAGACAAGATGCTGCAAGAACATCAAGAAGTAAATGTGAGTTCTAAGCTAAGAGACATTTCCCTTTCACGTATCAATTTACAGTCCAAAGAGTTCCACGATAAGGATAGTTGCTCTCTATAGCGAAGCAATAATACCCCACGCCAATTGACTGCTCAGATATTGGATATTTCGTGGTTCTATACAATTACCAAACGCCGTGAAGTGATACATCACACACGTTAACGAGTATCTCATCTGTTTTCCAAACACTGAGAAGTGATATATCAAACACGTTAACGAGTGTTTTATTTGTTTTCAAACACCGAGAAGTGAATCACGTTAAGGAGTGTTTCATGTGATAGCCAAACATCCGGAGGTGGATTAAAAAACGATACCTCGCCGAGTTCTTCTGGACCAAATTTGAGGGTTTTTTTGGGTTGTCAGATAAAACACAGTGTGGAGGGTTTGATGAAGCTTCTCAAAAGGTCAATAATTCGCATTGATATTTACTGGTAAAGTCTCCAAAAGGTATCACTCAATCCGCGAGCAAATCGAGTTTGTCATGAGTAAGAGCCCACAAAAGACAGAGAGCTTCCATTGTACACACACAGCAGGCCATTTAAGTAATTTTCTCTTTTCTTTTTTCCATCATCTTGTAATAAATTGTAATGTGTACACCCAGGAGTCGAGTAATCGGCTCCTAGTATACCCTAATAATGTGTATACCCCAGTAACGTTCGGTAATAGCGCAAAAAATAAATCTGAATCTGAGGCAGACAGAGTTTTGCTTCATCATCTTTACACATTGCGTTGAGTCATCATCAAAAATATTGAAGAATAACTTGATAGTTTAGGAAGCCGCATGCTTTATTTTCAGACTCACTCGGAAGCAGTGCGTTTGGATGATTATGACGAACTGGCCAAACACAAAGGGAACGAGTCAGATGTGTTCCAATGGCTTACACATCAAGCATGGCATGGATTGTCTGATGCTCAAGTAGGTGATCGGCAGATTACAGTCAAGCCAGGTCAAGCTTACTCCCATAGATTCCATTAATGAATCGATCATTTGAAAAAATGAATCCGTTAGTCGTTGCTGCAAACATATCAAATTCACATCTGCATTCCTGCACGCGTAATGAGTAGTGAATATCTTACGATAACTTCTCTGTATTCGGTCATGTTGAAAAATCTTTGGTTGGAGCAAACTGCTTTAAAGACATTTACATCAAATTCAAGACTGCTGGGCTGTTGGATATTCCATAACTACCTCAATGCGCATACAGGAATGTAGAGATGAATCTAAAATCTACAACTACCAGCGGATTCAACTTTTGAATAAGAAATTCAGTAATGGCATCTTGGGCGGTGCGCTTGACCTGGCTTAACTGAAAGCACTTAGGGCCTGTTTACGTGGAGGTGGGGGACCCCGGGTAGGTGAGGCATCCCGCTTAAGTGGGGTAACCCACCTGTCCATATAATCTCCTATTTAAATTTCATCACGTTTACATGATAAGTGGGGTATAATCTCTCGTATTTTCACTCCACCTATTATGTAAACGTGATGAAATTTAAATAAGAGATTATATAGACAGGCGGGTTACCTCACCTAAATGGGGCCCTCCACCTGTATTTAAACAGGCCCTTAAGCAGCGAGTCAAAACTTGTTTTCTCCCGATCGGTACGATCACTGGATGAAAAATTTGTCGTGATTGAAACGATCCCCGGCTGCGATATGCTGAGTATCAGTCAGTTCTAGGAAAAGAAGAAGAGAGAAAGGAGGAAGGAGAGAGCGAGCAGAGAAACCCCTCCTGTCCCTCCCCCTTTGTTTTGTAGCATCTCCTAACGAATCCCTGATATTCAGGCTGAGCCCGCAAATACAGCCCCCTCTCAATGGTTCCAGCCAAACGGCCGAGCCGCAAGGAACGGTGAAAGGCGGCTGTCTTCGCAGACTAAAACGATCGTTTCCTTATCACAACCAGAAACCAGCCTTATTACAGAACAGGAGTCCGTGTTAGAGATTGTTTTCAGAGGAATTCCAGCGAGCAATTCAAGGATTGTTTCAGCTCACCTTCTAGGAAGAACTCATTGACCTTTTACGAAGGAAATCTGGGCTGGGCAAGAGCAAGGACATCGAACCAGCCGTAACCACTGAGTTCTTAAAAGAGGTCCAGTTGGCCCAGTTGGCTTGATAGCCCAGATGCTAAGAGTGCTGCAGTCGTGTCGCAGCGTCACAGAAAAGAATCCCGTTCTTTTTTTTCTTTCTTCCTTTTTCCTTTTTCCAGGCCACAACTGCTCAAGTTGTGTACACAATTACGACAATGCGTCTTTGCTCTGTTAAAATCACACGGTAATGGAAGGGAGCAGGCACAGAATGTAGGACAAACGTTTTTAAAACACAATAAGTCCTTTTTAGAGCGTTTGTACAGCATCTAATACTGATTACGTTACTCTCGTGTTATGTTTTCTTCTTTAGAGTCTACTTGCAGAGATGTACTATTACGGTAAGCGCGGCTTGCAGCGAGATTTGAACAGGGCGGTGAAATACTATCAGATGGGGGCAGACAAGGGAGACCCAGAGGGACTTTATAATCTTGGGATTTCCATGTTAAAGGTAAGAAACAAGGGTGACATGCGCATGGCAAATATGGCAGGATGCAGTCGCGCGCACGATGTTACTTTGGAGGAATTTTTCCACCTTACGAAGTTTGTTAATGAAGTGTGCATGGCAAATTCGTGAGTTTGTATGGCAGAATATAGTCGCTCACTTACCAAAACTACCATACCAGACCAGTGATTTGTAATACTACTTCGACTATTAATCAGAACTGTCCAGTCAAATCATTCTATGCCTAAGGAGCGTGAACGAAACGTAGTGGCTTTTTATTTTGAGAAGGACTCTTACGGTTGGGCAGTTCGGACTCTTAGTAAGCATCCTTAAAGGAGCTGTGTCACGAAATTCAGCCAAATTATGAAATTACAACATGCCCGTTAAATTAAGAGAAACATAAAAATAATCGCTTAAAACTTTAAAGGAAGGTTAAAATACGGATGGCCAAACTTGAAGAAGATTGAAACGGATTGAAACTAGGGTTTTTGAAAACTGTTCAGCCTAATAGTTTTTTAAAGTTGATCCCTGCTGCTTGCAGCTTCAAAAATAATGCTCAAGAGACATATTTGTTTGTCTCAGATCTCTGATTTTGTCATTTACCTTAAATTTCTTTGCTTACTTTAAGTTCCATAGCGATTAAGGGCGAGTAATTGGCAAACTTAAACAAAATGAGAAAGTGAAGGCCTTGTACACCTAACCCGATTTTAAATTGTATATTTGATCTCGTTAGTAATAATAAAAATCCTGGAACAACAAAAAGTATGCCCTATCTATAGTGGGTTAATACAAAAACAAGCTCTTTGCTTAGGAAATTTAAAGTTCTAATTATGTCCCTGCCACGAATTTTGATCCGATACCAATGGAAGGCCCAATATCAACTTTAAAGGGAGGAAACATTTCTAACAAAATTTTCTTTTTCTGAAACAGGGTCATGGAGTTCAGCAAAACGAAACGGAAGCTATCAATCTATTCAAACTCTCTGCAGAGCAGGTACGCTTCTGTGTAATTCGCTCAGTAAATTAATTCCATGAGAAAGTCCGTAGCGTAAGGGAATGTATGAGAGATGGGTTAAATTTAAGAAAAATTCTGGATACAAGCGTTCAATGTTGTTTGTGGGGTAGGGGCGGGGTTGCGCATGTGTGACTTAAAAAATATCACGCAAATTAATGCAACTTTACGCCAAGACGTTTGTCCATGATTGTAGATCTGAAGAAACCTAACGTTTCTGCCCTTTACTACCGGGGGGAGTTTTGATTTAGTGGCACTGGATTGTTCATATAACATAAACATCTGTCTGATTTAATAAGTCGCAAAAATTTCCACTCTTGTATTCGCAGGATCATTTCGTCCTTTTGTTTTTCTTACTTGTAGGATTTTCCACCCGCCCTTAACGCTTTGGGTTTTTATGAAGTCAACATGCGCCATAACTTTAGTGGAGGCGCCATTTACTTCAAAAGAGCCGCTGACAAGGGCGACCGAGACGGCCTTAGTAACCTGGCCGTTTCCTACGATAACGGTTGGGTGGCTGGACACCCCCCTGACAAGGTATTCATATTGACTCGCATTGTACTAAGGGGGAGCGGGGGGCATGAGTGCTACAGTGGTAGAAAGACTCTCCACCGATCAATAATATACACTTAATGTCAGATCCCGAAGGAAACAGTTAGTTTTGTTTTCCCGAGAGTCCTGATGTTCGTCTAACATCAGGACTCGAGGGAAAACAAAACTAACTGGCTTTCCGAGGGACCTGACATTAAGTGTTTTGTTATATTTTTAGACTTTCACTTCAACAGCAACAAGAGAATAACCGGGGCGAACCAAAACAGTCGACTAGGTACTTATAGCAACACAAATTTAATTCTCAAAACCACTGAATGAACTGGATTTACAAAGTACCTTCCTTACATTATCTGCATCATTTTTTCCTCCACTAGCTGCTGTTTTTCTTCTGGAAACTTCTTGGATAACTTTAAAAATCGTTACTTTTTAGCTTGAGGCTTCGTGTTTGTGTTGTTGTGTTCATTCACGAAAAAGAAAACTGGCAGGACCTGGCAGTATTTTTCCTGCCTTTTGTCACGCCACTTTCCACCATGCTTTGATCACGTGCTGCAATGTAGCCTGAGCGGGGTACATTGCTTAATGTATCACGATCGAGATGCATTTGATCTTAGTCAAGGCCACGTGACCAAGAATCAACCAATGGCAGTCCCTGTTTAGTTTATTGAAAGTCTAGGAATATAACAATGCCCAGTTGTTTTTGACCACATCACAAATAATATTGTTTTTACAGAAGCTCGTAACCTATAGCGAACAACTGCCATACCAGGGCTCTGTAACATCGTGCTGGGCACTATTACGCTAACGTTTTTGTTATAAAGAATGTGGCCGTCTTAGTTAAAATGCGGGGCGCTCGAGTTGTAAAGGAGAGATAAGGAAGATAAGAGTTAAAATATTCCACGATGTTCGCTCTTCTCCATTCAATCGTCCAGTAAAAGTTTCGCATAGATTTTTCCTTTTGGGAACAGAAACCCCGCTGGACTTTGGTGTTGTGTAACAGTAATGCTGTTTTTTATTTCGTTTCTTCTTTTATTTACAGAAAGAAGCGTTTAAATACTGGTTTGAGGCTGCAACCAAGGGCCATCCTGGCTCATGTCTTACTGTGGGGGAAGGCGTCAGTAGTGGTCAGTACGTGGAAAAGAACTGCCCCTTAGGGGTGGTGTAAGTATCAATGATGTACTGATTTCTTCCTTACCTTATTTAGAGTGGTTTTCGTTTGAGTGTCGTAAAACCAAAACCAAAGTGATTACTCTGGCCAATGCATGAGGGCGCGTCACAATTGGCTTTGGTTTTACTTCTGATTGGATGAAAAGGTGGCGCGAATCTTTTAAGCCAATCGCATCGTGTAGAAAGTGCAAAACCAATTACTTTTCGACACTCAAATGAAAACCGCTCTAAAGCCTTTTTGTAACCTTTTTCCTGTTTCTGTATACAGATACCTTCGTTTTGTCGCAGAACAGAATCCCGAAGTAGGATGGTTGATGCGTAAGGGCTTAGAAGCGTACTACACCGGAAATATGTAAGAGAAGAAGAGGCTGATTTGTCTTTAATTTTTTTGTTTTCCTTAAAAAAAAAAACCAAAGATCAAAAGTTAGAACAAAACGTTTTCTCGTGTAGCCGTAAGTTTGAAAAGCTGGGCCCTAATTTACGGAGGCATCCTAAGTTAAGATACCCATAAGTATTGTTTCTTTACAATGTGCTACTTTATGTGGAGACGAACCCATGGTTAATAGGGTTTCTCTTTTTTATGTGGGAATAAAACATCGTTTTCACATGGAAGACCTCCTACGTACCCTTGTTTTTAAAAAGAAGCTTGGTATAGACTGATGTAGTCTCCTGTTTTTCGGTAAGACCGTAAGGATCGAGCCCTGAGCGCTGCAGGCAAATGTAACGCTCCTGGCCTGGGGACCATTTTACGAAAAATAGAAGACCTTGAACAGTCTAGGCTTATCTGCCCTATTTATAATTAACAGTTAATGAATGAGGCTGAGTATCTTATGAAGAATTATGGAGATTAAGGAGGGTGTTATCCGTCGAGGCCGTAGGCCGAGGCGGATAACACCCTCCGAGATCGCCATAATTCTTCATATGATACGAAAGCCGAATTCAATGACTGATTTATTATTCATTTCAAAATAATTCCTAGATTAAAAACATAGCTAAAACATGCTTACCTCCATCGATATTCAGTTCATCTTCGATAGAGTACGTTTACGTTTGTCCAGCTCCGCAAATATTCTCCAAATAGCAAATGTCGCCCTTCGAGTTGTCTTCTTGTTGTTCTTACCATGTTTTTAGCTATTTTTTCGCCTAGTTCTTACTCTTGAAACAAGTGAAATGTCCGCCATTTTTTCAAGTTCACAACCAAAACAACTCAACCCCGTCCCCAGGTCTTCTCGGTTAACGGTGCCTTAACCTGCGAAAACGCTGCATTTTTGACGTCATTTCCTCGTTAAACTCAAATTTCTTCCAAATCGGTCATCAGTAACTGGTTATGGTGAATTAAACTTGTGCTTTTAGCCGATCAGAATCGGGAAAATATTTTGAATGAATAATAATCGTTGTTATCCTTTCGTTTTAGGTATAAATCATTTGTTGATTTTCTATTCGCTGCCGAGGTCGGAATGGAAGTTCCCCTGTACAATACAGCCATGTTATGCGAAGAAAACCAGGTTAGATTAGACTAAATTATTCAGTGTTGATTGAAATCTAAAGTCAAGGGAGACACTTGCAGATACTTTTGGTTAAGTTGTTATTATCTGCAAACGTGAGAGTCAAATACGATCAATATAAGGAATATAACGTGACACTGTGGAATTTCTTTCCTTGGTAGCCCAACAGTAATAGAGAGCTTTAGATTTAAGGACGAGAACGATGGATCGCTAAATCAATGAATCAGTAGATCGATGGATCAGTAGATCGCTTGATAGGTGGATCCCTAGATGGATGGATCAGTAGATCGACTGATCGCTAGATCGATGGTTCTCAAGATCGATGGATCAGGAGATCGATGAATCGCTAGATCGATAGATCAGTAGATCGCTGGATCAGTAGATCGATGAATCAGTAGATCGATGAATCTCTAGATCGATGGATCAGTAGATCGCTAGATCGCCGGATCGCTACATCGATCAAACGCTAGATCGATGGATCGATTTATCAGTAGATCGATAGATCGCTAGACCGATGCATCAGTAGATCGCTGGATCGCTAGCCCGGGGGGGGACTCCCATATGAAACAGACGGGGATGCTCGTCGGAAATTTTGAATTTAACCCCTAAAGGAGACCATCTGGACGTGGCTTAAGCAAATTTTGACCCCTAAAAGAGACCGCTTAAAAACACACAAATACGACATGCAATGAGTTTTAATGATATAAAGACATAATCATCGAATGCTTTTATCTAAAAGTAGTTTATAAAAGCATTGTCATAAATCTCAAGTTCTTCGCGGAACCCTAAACGAGACCTTGGCGGCTTAAAATATTGGCACTTTGCCCGGAACACCCTAAGCGAGACCAAAATCCAAAATCCAAAATTTACCCCCCCCAGCCAGGACAAGCACCATCCCCACCCCCCCCCCCCCCCCCCCCCCCACCCCCCGCTTCACACCCAATCCCACCGCCCCGCAACCTCACGGTGGCTGGCCCCACCACAACGACAAGAGATGACCTCACCCCTACCCAACGCGCAACTAGCACCAAGTGCCACTGCCCAAGCCAC